>AZMS01S00067698.1:144314-158719 GCA_000661875.1 Acanthoscurria geniculata | reverse complement strand
TCAAGACAAGAATAAACTACTAAAAGTAAACAACTATACGAGCCCCCAATACGGAGCACAAAAATTTCGTGGCCTTTACCATTCGCAATCGTGTTGCCACACCGAATTATACAATAAATTGCATAAGATGGGGTAAAGGAATGCAGCAGTCCGAGTGAAAATTTCTCAACCGCTTTTGGCAAAATTTTGAAAAACTGGGAGCAAATTGTTAATGCTACGAAGCAGAATGAAAATTTGTATTGTAAAAGGAAACATATCGGAAAAGATGGTGAAACTGAATTAGTTTTAAAACTCTGTTTCACTAATGTCCGTAATAAAGCAAAGCTGAAGACCTGGATAAAAAATGACTTTGTTGCTACAGATGGATGGTTAACTCACACGAGAAAAGATCGTTTACAAACGCACTCATGGCGAGCAAAAAGATGTAGATTTTCCTATAGCAGAAACTTGGATTAAGGAAGACTGGCCTCGAATTTACAGAAGACTGGCAGAAAATGTGTACAACCCCTATTAATTCGGACTTTAATATCCTGTCTTGCCAGAACACTCTTATGTGTTTAAGACTGAGTGTGCTACAGGGTGCAAAACTGCAAAGGAACGTGTTACATTTTTGTGTTGTGTGTGTTTGACTGGCAAAAAAAGAAAAGATAGTTGTTAACAGTGAAGGTAAAACTCCGCGTTGTTTCAAAGGTAGCGTGATATTGCCCATTAATCAATTCCCCATTATTGCCCATTAATCTACTCCAAGGAGTGGATGACAGAAGTGATTTTCATAGACTAGTTACTGAAATGGGATGGCGCACTGTACCATGACATCAGAGTTCTTGTAGATAACAATAGTGCCACGTCATCAATGTGACACCGAAACATATCAAGCTTGTTTTCTTGCCTGCAAACATCAGTTTATTAATTCAGCCTTGTGATCAAAGCATTATCTGAACAGTGAAAGCGCATTCCCACTGTAAGATGAGGACAAGAATAATCGAAACGATAGAACAAGACACTATTTGCACCTTTTAGCTATGTCGTGGAAGAAGATCACGGAAAAACAATCCAAAACGGCTTGAAAAAAGGAGGATTTCTAAAAAAAGCTCAAACGTCTTCTGAACTTCATGAACAAGTGGAAATCGGAGCTGATATGAACACAGATGATTTCCATGCTGGGATGTCAACTGATGAAGACATTGTGGTAGCCGATGAATTTGCTGAGAACGAAGTTTGCCACTCAATTATGACGAAAAATGATGGTTACACTTCCGAAGAAGAAATTACACCTAAACAAACCGAAGTGCCACCGACTAGCCCGCAAGAGCGCGAAGCTTTACAAATTTCGCGCAGTGGTGTTCATCATAGATCAGGCAACTTTTAAACGTAGTATGAATACGAAGAATTCATCAAAGATTTTCTTCGAAAAAATACAAAACAATCTATGATAGATGTTTTTTGTAGTATAATACATATTACTGCATACATGCAACATCAGTAACAGCCGAATTCGTAAGTAAAGTTTTTAATGACATAATCTTCTCATTCATTTATTGTTATCATTATTACAAAGTAACTTACCAATGTGATCACATTAAGCGGCATCCACTGTATTATTTAATCAATATTTTACTTTTTTATTACTAATAATGATGTATAAATATACATAATACACTCACACATACATATATACTTATGAATATACACGCATATGTGTGTCAAAAGAGAGGAGAATACAAAAAATACCTGGATAGAACTACCTTATGTTAAAAGAATTACAGAGAAAATAGGTAAGGGGTTTAAAAAACTGGAGCATTAAGTTGCATTCAAACCGTATTGCACTGTAAGAATTAACAATGCAAGACAATTCAGAGAACAGCTGGGGTATTCATGACGTAGAAAGTGAGTGTGAAGAAATAACCACTGAGAGACAACTCACATACATACTTGTATGAATGTCAAAAATGGTACAATAACTGAACAATACTGCAGTGACTGTAGAAAAAAATAAACTTGAATAAAATGAAAATTGTTGTTAAAGCTGGGAACACATTCCAAGGAAACACGCCAGAATCTATATAGATGTATAGAAAAAGAATTTTGAAAAATTCAGTTGATACAAAGGGCGATTCAGAACAACTTTTTTATAAGTAGTGATTACGAAAGGCAAAGCCTATAAAGAACAGCAACTTGATCAACGTTATATGAGTAATGTAGAACTTTTCTGTTTGTTCTTGATTTGAAAAGCTGGAGATTCTACCGAACTTGGAGTAATTTTGCTGGTAGTGAGTTCCAAAGTTGAGGTATTTAGATGTGGGAGGGGGGAGATGTATGGGATTTGCAAAGTGATCTGTTCGACACTTGGTCAGTTTGACACAAAGTGTATGTTGTGCAACTGTATCCTTGTGGTACGATGCGACACTACAGCCTGTAGTATCAAGGCTGATAGCTCTTCCGACCAAATGTAGGGCAACGAATAGCCCTTTCCTACTCTTATAAGAGTAATACCTGTAAAGATGGTATTACTCTTATAAGTAATACTCTTATACTCTTATAAGTAATACAGTGTAATACCTGTAAAGATGCTTAAACTGATACTGAGCTCATATGAGAAAGAGACTGCAGATTATCTGTTATAGCAGGATTGTTCACTAGGAGAATTGCGCTTCTCTGCATCGGACAGCTTCAGTGTTGTTTTAGGGCCATTACCCCAAATGTGAGAAGAGTTGACGAAGAAAACCTAATTCCCTAAGTACGGACCTCGTAATAGATGCCACATGGCTACGCCAAGACAAATCTCATGAAAAGCTGAGTCCTAGGACAGAAACTACAGTATATAACTGCTCACCAGAAAGTTCCCTGACATGTTCACAGGACAGGAATAAATATTTTAATCTTTCTGATTACGTAAACAAGAACAGTGAACTGTATTTGGAAAAAAATATATGCAGAAACAAATGTAAAGCAAGGGAATTAATCACGTCAGGGCCGGAAAGTATAAACAGGTTTCTAAAAACATATACGTACTACGTATATATCTACGAGTGGTGGGGAGAACTTACACTGCTCGACAGAGAAATTGTCCCATCCAGAAGAAAGCGCCATAGCAGCATGAAAAATATTTGGCGTGTGCCTGTACGTTGAATATGTAAATCATTACAGTTTGCACCCAATCGTGTGCCAGCTGGAAGAGATGACAAGGCAAATAAGGTTAATCGAAGTCGCCGCGTTGCCTGTGCTAGGAGCCAGCAGCTTATCAAACGACCGAAGGTGCCTCCGAGATCTCGTCGCGAACCGTATCTCCACCTGAGCCTCTTTGAGAGAGGCATTATTTCAGGTCTACGTACAGCTGATTGCACTCCACGCATGGAATCGAGAACCATGTACAGTGAAATGCGAGAACAATCTGGCGTGATTGGTGTTTGGCGACAGGGGAGGAAGGAAGGCACCCGTCAGTCGTCGTAGAGGGACCTAACCGGTCCTCGATCCTACAAAGCATTTCTACTTTTCTCTGATCTTGTTTTTACTGACCGTGGTATCTCACACCCTGTACGTTCTTCGCCAACTCGTCTAATACCAGCAGGGAAAGGAATGGGCGCAGGGAGAGCCCTCATGTAAACCCACCCACTTCAAACTCTTCATCCTCTCGACAAGTACTCCTTAATTTTGTAATTGATCTATCTCTCATAGGTGTCTTGAGTAATTTTAATATGCTTCTACGGATTTCGGAGTTACTTTTTTCTGTAATCCCAAAGACGGTTCATCCCTAGTGACTCTGTCATATGCCTTTTCAAGGTCAACAAACATCATATCCAGATCCTTCATTTCCTCCCTAATATTTTTCCATCAGCTGGCTCATGCAAAAATTGGTTCCATAGTTGACCTACCCGGCATAAAGACAAACTGGTTCCTTGACATATTCCCCTTGCTCATTGATCTCTGTACGGTAACGCGTTGGAAAAGCTACAATCCTGATTAGCTGTCTATAGATTTTGTATCACACCAGTATCATCATCTCCCATGAAATGAGAACCTAATAAAACATAGGTACTCAAAGTACTGTGTTTCTGAAAAAAAAAAAACTGTATAAAAGAACAGCGAAGTACTCAAAGTACTGTGTTTCTAAGAAGGTGTTAAATTGTAACTTGCATCTTTAAAATTCTTTATCTTTCTGCTAAATGTTCAATGATTTCGTGCCGTAATGTATGTGGAAAATTTCTTGTTACGAATCATGATAAAATTGTCTTACGCCAAAGAGATAACAACAGCCAAGGTTGTTCTTTCTTTGGAGTTATTTTAGAAACGAATGCTTAACACTGACATTTTTCTCTTTTAGGATTTTTGAATTAAGAAGTTGACGAGCGGAATATGAACATATGATGATATACCTATGTTATCAACAAGGTAGGTTTGCCGCTACACTATAGTATTTTAAATTAAAAACTTATATTTTTCAATCTGTTACTGGTATTCCTCAAAATTAAGTAATTTGAGGAACTGTTTGCAGCTGTTAGATGAACACATACAATTTAGAGTTATTTCTTAGGAATACATACAGTTGTTAGTAATCTTCTTGTTATATTTTTCTTGTATTTTTGAAAAATCTCTAGCGATTGTATCAAAAAAGACAAAACATCCGAGGACTAAAATCCACATCCAGGAGATTCTTTCCAACGATGATAAGATATGAGATTCTATTTAAATTGGTGGAAAATTCTTTACTGTTGCGTAATTTATTAAGAGCAAAACATAAGAAATATTAAGCAGTACGTTCAATGAATTAAAATACAAATGGGCTTGGACACAAAATTGGAAGTAATTTGGAAGTTAGACGTTAGGTACCTTCAGAATAATATTCCTTCCGAAAGTAAGCTAGAAGTATCTTTCGTTCAGCGCGAAACATTAGGTACGAAAATGCTAAGGAACTGTCATTTTCCCAGCAGGACAACTAACGTGAAATGTTCTCAGAGTAGGTACCGCAGTTCCCTTTTCTTACAGACTAGACACCTGATGAAAATGTGCGGTATATTCTAAGAACCATAGACGTTAGATATAGAACAGGAAGTCATTCGTCACCTATGTGTCATCATGTCGCGAAGCTTTCTACCATTACCAATCATAGGAGTTTTACTCCGTGTCAGTGATCGACCCCTATGCGTAGCCCATTTGTAGACATCTGAGATGCTCTACTGGGGTTTCCTGTTATGGAAAACCTGTCTCATGTGCTTTTTCACAGTGGAGAAAGTTGTATATGTGTCATTTTCGGAAGGTGAATGTATTTTCTTCAGACTGCCATGTAACAGTTTGACTTAAGAGACCTCTCAGTAAGAGACGTTACCTTCCTAAACTGCCCGTAATATTAGGTAACCAAAAAAGTTCTGTCGTTTTTCGGTAGAGATAGCTGAAGTAGCTGATCTCATCGCAAATGAATTTGCATAGTTCTTATGTGTTGGTGCGTCGTAAAGTTCGACTCCGAGTCATTCAGTCAGGAAAGTTTCACTGCGTTCGAGTTGTTTTTGGTGACTCACAACGCATTCGAAATGCCTGTAAAACTTACCGTTATACGATCGTGTTTGCTTTATGAATTCAAACTCGGCACAAATGCTTCAGAGGCAGATATGTATAGCATTTGGAAGCAATGCCGTAACAAATGGTACCGCACAAAGGCGGTACACAAATTTCATTGTGGTCACGAATGGTAAAAGATACACCACTCTCTGGAAGACCTTCCAAAATTAATGACGACGATCTGAAAATCGCTGTGGAAAATGATTCCGCCTTAAAGTGTGAAAAACTTTCAAACATATTCCACATAAGTGATGAACCCATCCGCTTGCATCTGCATCAACTTGGGAAGGCGTTGATGCCCAGTAAGTGGGTCCCACACGACTTGTCAGCGAGCAATAAACTTCAAACTGCTCTTCACTTTCCTGTCAAAAACAAATCGTTTTTGGATTTCGTGCTGACGTGCGATGAAAAATGGATCCAGTACTTCAAAAACAAGCGGGCAGATCATTGATTTTCACCGACAGATCCAATTCCTCAGTCTGCAAAGCCCCCACTCCATCCTCAGAAGCTCATGCTTTGTGTATAGTGGACTTCGGCCGGTATTGTGCACCACGAGTTTCTTCCCAAAGGCCAAACAGTTACGGCGAGATCTACACTCGTCAACTCGAAGGTGTGCAGGATGCATTGATTCACAATCAGCCAGCACTGGTGAACAGAAAAAAAAAGTGAGGTTCTTGCAGGACAACGCCAAACCACATACAGCGAAAGTTACCCACAGCATAATTAGTGCTTTGGAATAGGAACTCCTGCCTCATCCACCTTATTCCCCTGACATTACCCAAGTAATTATCATCTTTTTCGTTCGTGCTCTGGACAACCAGATGCAAAAGCTACAGTTTCGAAATGAAGCTTAGATAAAATTGGAGGTGGCCAGTCTTTTTTTTTTTTTCTAAAGACAAGACATTTTACAGAAACGGTGTACACTAGCTTGTTGGGAAAAGGTTGTCGAATGCGATGGTGCCTATTTTGACGAATAAAATCATTTTTGTAATAATTCTGGTGTTTTTTCCTCTTCATACGAAAAAGCGACAGAACTGTTTTGGTTACCTGATAAAAAGGATGTTTGTGTAAACTGTCAGGAACGAACTACGGATGTTACTAAGAACTTTCAAATTTGTATAAACATTTAGATGTGCTACGGGTGGTAATTAACTTTCAGTATTCGGCATTACAATATCTTAATTCACTCTGAGATATACAGATTTTTTTGCAGTATGTTTTTTTCTCTACAATATACAGTCTCTGCTTCTTAATATGATCACGTCCGTTTTTGATTTTATTAAGCGGCTGATCATAATAAGCGGAAATCAAAACCAGATGTCTTGAAAAATTAAATCATGGTCTATTTTACTTACACCGCAAGATAAATTGAATCAGTCAGTAATAAAAACGAAATATAGCTTTAAAACAAATGAAAAAAACTTTAATCACACTCATTATTTACTCACATTAAATACTACACATAAAATCAAGTGTATAATTTTAAAACAATTTTAAATTTTAATCACACTCATTACTTACTGACATTAATTAGTGTCCGGTAGTTTCAAGATGAAATCGTTGATCAAGGATTGCTTTGTAGTAGTATTATTGTCCCTTAAAAGTTCTTAAAAAACAGAAAGCTATAGGTGCCTTTTTAACTGCTCCGTCCTGATTCCAAGCGGGAAACACAGTAATCGTTGCTTGACTTTATTGCTGCTGGCCGATGATTCACTTTTAATCATAAAAGTGTGCTGTGGTAGTGCTCTGTAAAGAGTGCAGTCTCATCAGTATTGTAAACTTGATATGTCTTGTAGACTTTTAAAAGTTTAGGGGAAAAACGTTTTTCCTCCAGTCGTCAGCAGCTTCGTCATCTGCATCTGTCTTTTCTCCGTGCAGTTTACGGTGGACAATATTCTATCGTTCTTTCCATATTGAGAGCCATCCGTCTATCGGAGTGAAGTCTGCTTCGAGTATTTTACCGAAATGTGCAGCTTTTTCCATCATAATTGCTCCGGAAATCTTCCAGTCTTACACCTTTGAACTATCAGAGTAGCGCAGTTTCGACATCTGTTGACTTTCCATCTCGCTTGCGTTTTTGTGAAACCTTTCAGTTTACCCAAATTTCTTCAGCTACGTTGCTTCGTTTTTTAATCAAGCCATATAATGCTGCCTGCCAAATTCCCAATTTCAATTCAGCTTCTTGTTGCCTGCACTTGGAAAGTGCATCATAACTTTTAAGTAAATCACTTTTTTCTTTCAAACTTATTAAATCTCGTCGCCTATACACTTTTAGCACAACTAAACAACTTACTGTCCAACTCTTGATCAAATGGTTTATCTCAGCTGACGAGCATAGTGACCCCACGTGACCGTCCGAGCACGTGACTCCCCCTATCCCAATTAACCAATCCCAATCCCGATTTTACAATCCCGTCTTTCATGGTCACATCCTGCTCTCTCACTGTAACTCTCCGCCCCCGTTTACTGCTATTGATTCTAGGAAACTTCATCCACGTTACCTTGACCTTGACAAAAGTCTTCAACTATGGTACCTCCATTGCTGATTTGATCATTATTACCGGCGATGTTGGTTTTATAAAGCGGCGGCTTTGTAATGATTTTGCATTGGTTTGATTCTGTTCTTCGGAATCTGATGATAATAAGCGGTTAATTTTATTAATCAGTGATTTTATTAAGCGACAGGTGCCGTATGTACACTGCTTAACAAAATTAGACGATCATGCAGAAATGTAGCAGAAATTCATATAGATATCCCAAACAATGCACATTGCTAAACGATTGGACAGAGCTGTAAAATATCGGAGATAATATCCTAAAATACGGCTGTGACGTCTTTTTACGTAAGTGACGGTAATTGTAGGAAATCAGTTTAAAGTTCAGTGTTCGGCAGCTCACACGGAATTCAACTGAGAGTTAACGTAGGTGTTTCGGGTTGTCACACCGTATCCCAATAACATGATTTACCAGAATCTGTAGCCTGGGGAATGATAGGGATCTTAGGGCAGGCCAAACGCAATGGGTCTTTGCAGAACAGCTAGGAGTGTCTCATAGTGTAATCAGCAGATTATGGTATGGTTCCACGATACAGGAACATTACTAAGGAGGCCAAGACAAGGCTGCCCTGAAGTACTTGTCTATATTAGGTGGTCGGAATCATCGACTGAACGCGACAGAACTGCAAAGGACGTTTACCACGGCCACAATAGAGCTGGTATCAACGCAGACATTTTTCTTCATGAAGTTAGTCTGTATGCCCGGAGGCCCTTGGTATACCCAATGTTGACTCCTGCTCATCGTGCAGCTCGCAGACAGTGGGCTATGCAGCATTGAGACTGGGCTGCTGAACAATGGTGCCGAGTACTCTTCGCAGATGAATCCAAATATTGTGTGCGGCCTGATAATCGAAGAATTCTGATATGTCGTGAACAAAGAAACCGCAATTCACCGGTCTTTGTATAGAGCGGTTTCATCAGCTTAGGTGGACGTAGAAAGAGATGCTCACCATCCGAAATGATTCCTTGACAGCAGTAAGGTACTCTGATGAAATCCTGAAACACTTCGTAATACCGTATGCTGCAGCAATGGTGATTCATTCATTTTTATGGAAGATAACGCGCGTCCCCATGGAGCTCAGCTGATCACTGATATGGTGGAGGAGGAGAACGCGGAGAGAATGGACTGGCCTGAATGCTCAACGGGCTTAAATCCCATTGTGCATGCTTAGGACTTACTGGGAAGACGACTTGTTGCCCGTAAACTATCTCCGCTGACCCTTGCAGAGTTGGAAAGTGCCCTCCAAGAGGAGTGGTTAAAAATACCGCGAGTAAGTGCAGATAATCTCATTTTTCTTATGCCACATAGGTGTGATGTGGTGCTAACTGTTCAGGGTGACCATACCTGGTACTAGACATGTCTGGTTTCCATCGTTTCATTGTTCTTCGAAATGAGATAAGTTAGGTCAGACATAAGATTCACTCAACAAACATTTGCGAAATGCAGCACTTTGTTTTCAATGTTTCTTTTCTTTCGTGTCTTTTTTTCCCTATGTGTATAACCTCAGGGTCATTTCACCACGAGCTATGCGTCTGCATATGGTGAATATTACACGATTCCCTAATTCTTCTGAGCAGTGTGTACAGTGTATTTCTCGCTGAAGACAAAGTTTAATATGGGACTTTCTATAACCGTGTTCTTTAGTAACGAATTTCTGCATGCTGTTTTGTTACATATAATTCCATGTTATTTCAATTTTATTTGTTGCTTAGCTTCATTTCATTCTTTGTTCTGACTTTTTCCTCTTATTCAAGTTCATAGGTTTCTTTTCCTGTATTTTTCAGTGACGTCTTCCTTATAAGCCTTTCTGCACTTAGATCTCTAAAGCTGTAGAGACTTGGGTTTTAATAGATAAACAAATAAATTCAGCTTTTAGTCATCAAAATCCTTTTCATAGGCTAAACTTTTGGGCCAACCGACTTTTTGCAATTTGTTAAATAAATATATATGAAATGTTTGCCCTAAGACATACTTTCATCTCTTTTTCTTCCCGATTTAAAAATTCTCCCTATCTCCGGTGATTTGAATTCGTAAAATTCTGTTCAAGTTTGTAGTGAGGCCTTCTATATATTTCATTCCATATTTAGCTTTTCAAACTTTGTAAGATTTAGTTTTTTTATGAAGTAAAATAAGAAAATATGTAAATAACTCGAGATGTAGCTGTTCAAACTAGAACTAGGCGTTTTTCATTGATAAAACTTTTGGGCTAATTTAAAAGTTTTTCTACTTTGGTGCATGCAGGAACATTTATCAAATATTTACACTGAGGCGTCATTTCGTCTCCTTTTCTGTTTGGTGGACTTAGAATTACTTTCTGTGTGGAGACTACAAAAATAAGAAAATAAGAAGTTGTTCAAGATACCTTTTCTAATCCATAATTTATTTTCCCTGCTCTAAAAACAAATTGGGGGTATTCAAAGAAGAATACTTGTACTTCGAATTTTATTTTGTAGCTTGCCGAACAACGACAAAAACTGAAAAAAAAAAATCTTTTATAAAAGGAAAACCGATATTGTCATGAGAATAAGACGGAAGGTTAGAATCCCCCTGGAATATAATATAGTGTGTTACTGTTATCTGTATTTTTACCTATTTTTTCCCTTTTCTTCCAGAATATACACGATGCAGAGGTGTTTGAAGGACCTTTTCCCATCAGACTAAACCACCAGAGTTAGCCGTGTGGTCAGTTTCAGTGTCTGAATAAATCTCCATGGGATTCAATGTCGACGAAGGTATTTTTTTCTTCTGTTTACAGGAGCATATCGATCCACTTTTCTTCCTCTGTTTTCTTATCTTCTGAATTTCCTTTATTGAACCAGAGCTCTTCGAAATAGGGCCAGGAAAATGTACGAACTCGCTTCCAGTGATTGGAAAGCTGCGTATGGAAGCCCGAGGGAGAAGATATGGAAATGAACTTCTAAACAAAAAGATAAAAGATGTTTATTTGTGTTGTATCTTCTTTTGCTTCTGACGTTAAGAGAAATCTTTCTCTTTCCTTTCATTTTGCTGTTCAGTAATTTTATTTACTGCTGTTGGAAATGAAAGGAAATCTTATCGAGGGGTTTGATATTTCCGGCATGTATAATCCGATGCGGTCTCGGAAGCAGTGACACAGAAGTTTCTGTAAAATCTTTTCCATAATGCTTTGTTTCGGAGAGACACTCCACGAAATAATTACAGTACTTTTCTTTTATCCGCTTGTTTTCTGAAAATAAGCAAAGAACTAAAAAGAAAGAAAAAATTTCATGGTTCCCGTTGCACAGCTAAAATTATATTTTAAGAAAACCATCGGTGTCGCGGAAGAGAACGTTAGACCTTCAGACAATAACTTACGGGTTCCCAGGTTTTGTAATTGTACTAGTTGACAGTTGGAGGGACAGATAAAAGTACGAACAACCATTTCGGATATGGAATTCCGTGTGGGACATTCGAATCCGCTCAGCACTCCAGGGTTTCATCATCACTTTGACTATCGAATAAGTAGTAGCAAATAGCATCATTGGCGACTTAGTGAAAAATGTATGTGTTGATTTTATGCAGGAAGGATTCATGGTCTGTTTTAAAGAAGGAATACAGAGTTCTCCTGCAATGAGATACTAGCTAATTTAGGGTAATTTGGCACAAACCACACCTATATTGAGAGGAGCCAAAACGGGGTCCGACCCCGCCAAATGCTTCAGCTTCCGAATTTTGGGGATGGGATGATGCAGCAATCCATCTTTAAACTGACTACAGAAAAGTCTACGTAGATGAGCCGTAGCGAAAATAATTCTATCCACAGGAGGTCATCTGCTGCTGGCCTTCATAATAGGTCAGACAAATCCCGAATTTCAGAAACCCTTGATTAAAAGCGGTTTGTTTTCAAAGGCTATATTAGGAAATTCCCTCAGTAACTGTAAGCAGTACGGCATGAATATAATATGGCCATTTGACCTTCTCTAATATAGTGCTTACACCGGTACACTGATCCAGGCACAAGATTTTCCCATTCCAAAATTAGGAAACTTGGAAACTCAAAGGAAGATTTGGCAACATAAATTCACCTTCAGTTTGGAGGAAAAGTATGGACTTTCTGAGAAGGCACTCATATCTTGTTCCACGCTAAAATATAACCAGAGTTTCATGGTTCATTAAAGAGGGCTCTTAACCACTAAATTCACCGAGATGTTTGCTTCCACATCTCCATTAACACACCCTTCTTTAGTTGACCGTTATTTCACATTCTCTCTCTCTCTCTGTTTTTCTAACATTTTACTGCAACAGACAAACCGCCAGCCAAATTTTGGTAATTTAGTCATATTTAGAAGAAGACACAGTCGGGAGTCAAATCCTGCTTCCTACTTTTTGCGCGCAAATTTGTGATAATTCGTTCACATCTAGCCCAGGATGGAATCAAACCAGAGTTTCATGCTTCATGAACCCGACGACGTAACAAATAGAATACAGAGATGTTTGCGCCAACATCTCGATTTGTCTCTCTTCCCCAGTAGTCTGTTAAAACTTGCAAAATAAAAGAGTCAGTATTAAGGACTGTATAAAAAACTCAGAAAACCCTAACGGCAAACACGAGTACGAGATCTAATAGTAGAAAAAGCGATAACTACATATCACGAAAAAGCTTTCACCACGGATATGAATGTGATGCTAACACGGAAACAACAATGGCATGATAGCTGGAAACAAAGGATATGGATTTCTGCAAAGGGTGTATATAAAAAAAAAACTCCCCTACAACAAGTGCCTCAAATATGGCAGAGATTATTCTGAAAATTAGAGTATGTACTGTTGGCATACACTGTCATGGTTACAGTTCCAAAACTATGAGCCTATTCTTCTTAGTTTGTTTTCTGAGAAAGAATTTTGGGTGTCGTTGTTGTCCACGCTTTTGTTTCTTATTCTACGTCATCTCACCAGGGCGAAAAAAAAATGCCCCTGATGTTGCTGATGAACTCATACAAGTTGAGACGGAGATCTGAGATTCGCACTCTGATTGAATCTCTTGCTCAGGTGAAAATTCTTTGCCCAAACTGGAATTATTTAGATGTTTTGGTAGAAGATGAACCAGTAACTGGTGGGAACGCTATGATGAAATTACCCCAAGAGTCTTCGTAGTGATCTCATGCACTGCCAAACTGAATCACATGTTATTTCTGCAGAGTAGTGCGTCCTGGCTAAATATCGGCTAACAGAGTGTTGGTACTTTTTTTTATGGACGAACTCTAGAAAACTCCACATACTTAACTACACTGTGATCAAACTCGCGGTATAAAACTCAAAAGGAACGACCACTGATGCTCCAAGAAGACACAGTAACAAACACGTTTCTTACTGATAGTGACACTTTGTTGGCTCGATGCAACCTGGTTTCACCTTCTTCGAAGTAAGACCAAGAAATCATTGCATTTCACTGAATATCTGTGGTCACATGGAAAAGAAATCGTCATAATCTGTTTACATGTGCGCTTCAATCAGGTTCCACGTTTATAGTCTGTGTACCATTTATGATACTGTGGCTGTTGAATGACATTTATTACTCGCAATCTGTGCCCACTAGATATGTGAACTTTTGGCTTACAACTACTCTTCTGTTTCCTAATCCAGTCTAAGTCATTATGCAGTGTACTATGTGTTGTTCCATTCTGAACACTAACTCCTGAAAAATCAAAGTCTGAATCACTTTTTCCAACACTAAACAAGACGCACTGATGTTTCTGAGCTTGATGTTTTCAAAAAAGATCTCGATGTTTCTGTTTCGCCAAAGATAGTCGTTTTTCCTAAGTGATGCAACCTGGTTTAGACCTTCACCGCTCTTCTGCAAGCTAATGAAGACTTTTCGCTATGGCGGTTTATATACAGGGTGCATCAGGTTGCATGTTACAACGATTGGGGTAGGTAGTACTAGTCAAAATAAGCAAAAAAGGTCGTGTGAACTATGGTCGAAACCTCGGTACTTGCAGAGTTATTGGAGGTTGAAATTGAAGGTCAACTACCTGAAAGCGGGCTACACAGCAAGACAGTAAGATGCAAGTGCAAAGGCTACCTGTCCACTGGACTTCTTTCTCTGGGGAAACACGAAGAGCCTGGTGAACGAGACACCAGTGCAGATGACAGAAGATCTTGTAGAAGTAATCCTGCAGCGGCGGAGTTCATCCAGAGAATGTCGGCAGTCTTCAACAGCGTCCTCCACAACACGGTGAAACGCTGCACAGCACGTAACGAAGTTGGCGCCCATCACTTCGAGCACCTTCTGTGATGTATTGCTCTGTGTTTCTTTGTTCGCAGGCGGATCTCTCTCA
>AZMS01S00067191.1:42843-53776 GCA_000661875.1 Acanthoscurria geniculata | reverse complement strand
TTACCAATAAAGCCTATTAAGAGAATTGTAAAAAGTGTCGTTCTCTAATTATTATTGAGTTATTTAAATGTTCAGGAGATGAATTAATTAATTTTCCACTTATTTTCCTTGACAGCAACCGGTGGATAAAGAGGAAGAAAAATTGTTTGGAAAAATTTCTTGACAGGTATTCCTTCGACTTGTATCTATCTGTTCTTACAGTCTGGCACTGATTTTAGTGTGGTTTCTTTTTGGAAAGGTAATTAAAATGGACGACACTGGAGTATTTTGTTTTTCTTAGATGCCGTGGTTATCAAATGATTATTTTGATAAAAAGGGTTAGCTCTTTTTTATGCGTTGCTCATTACAAATGGTTACAGTGAGAAGGAAACTAAACTCCAGGAGATATATTAAATGACAGATACATTGAACAGTGGTCTAGAGATATATTTAGTAACGGATTGCTCCAGTTTCTTTTAACTGCGTCACAGTGCAGTTAAATCTGTTTTCATAATTTCTGTTGCAATTACTTGGAATCGGACCATGAACCTTAGTTTGGAAATCCAATGCTTTTCCACTGGGCTACATCTACAGGTGTCCAACCATCACATGTAATCTTATGAGGGATTCGTCACATCTTCCTATTCCTTCTCTTTGTTTTTCAAACTTATCGACATTCATCGAGCCAAATCTCCAGCCAAATACTCCAAATCAAATTACATTCGGTAAGTCACAATTGTGAGTCAAATTCAGGAGTCCGTCTTTCGGGGGCCAACCGTAGCTACCTGGAATCGAACAAGAAACCTTAGATTTGAAACTCACTGAGCTATTGTTACGAGCGTCCAGCCATCACATGTAGCCTTGTGAGAAGTCCGCAAACAGTAGGTGTGCGTTTCTGTCATACTGCTCTCACAGTATTATCAGAACGTTTAGTTGGCGTATGCCTACCTGATTTTAAAGCAGATCGAAGGACAGAAAGGTGTTTTGGGGAGATTTTCATTATTATTTTTGAAAGCCAGGTATCTATGCGTAATACAGACACTTGTCTTTCTAAGAAATGGGCTCACTCCATCATTTAGTTTAATCCTTGGTTGTTTTTTTTTCTTTTTTTTTCTCTTTCAGTTTTAAAATTTACCCTGTAATACAATGTATATTACAATTAAGGTATCATCCGAATTTGATTTTTCAGTAGCCTTGGCTCTAAAACTCTTTTTCTCCTATGTTAGCAACTATGATGTAGATACATAAACTAAAAGCAGCAAAAGATAGCGGCTTAGCATTCAAAGATAAGCACCCAAAGCTAAGTTTCAGGTATCAATTAATGAAAGTAAAATTGCCTAAGTAGTAGTAAAGAGCTGAACTCACACACCCCGCCTTATCAAATACAGGTACCTGATGTTTACAATACTTTTGCAAAGCAAAGTATGTCCAATAAAGGTTTTCCAAATTCGGTGAGAATTGGTTTTCCAAATTCGGTGAGAATGTTTAACTCTCTCACTCCCTTTCTTGTGACTCCAGCTTCGGTAGGAAAAGTTGTGTTCGGAAAGCTAAAATGACCTCCCGATTCTCTCGATGTATCTAGAACAGCCCCTTCTTTCGGAGCGAGCCATAATGTACAAGTCAAACCTGCCTTATATCACACATAGTATGAGGTACATATGTCAACCATTCTTTTTCATACTTTCTTCCTTTAGAAGATGACACTTTGGAATTATAGTGGAATCAGTCTCAGTTTCTCATTTCCTTTCTCATTTACAGTACCATATTTACTCATCCTAGATACCCACAGTTAATACGTGGTGTACAAGTTAGAGAAATAAATGCGAAAAATAATAATAATGAAAACTAATTGATCAGAGAAACCGCTTTTAATGGCCAGTATTACCTGCAGTCTCTGCAGTTAGTTGTTTTCGAGAGCAATTCTGTTAGCAAGCCAAAACCACAGTAAAGTGGTGAAGAACTTCTATTGCCTTTTGATAAGCAGTAGGTAATTAATGTTTGCAGTCATTTCGTCACACAATAATGTGGTGGTTTTCTTTCATCATTTTTTTTTCTAATTTACTTCTTCCCAGTACCGCATTCGTAGTGGCATTTACGCTTCAGATGTTCAGCTTCCCTATGACTGGAATCTTTCTTTTTTTCAACTTTGGTCATTATAGAAATAATTTTCATAAAATATCACCTCATTTTTATTAAACTTGAAAACATTTTAGCACAAAAAAAGTGATTTGCTTTGCTTCTAAACATATAAAGATAGATGCGCATCGTCAAAGGAAAAATGCTTATTTTTTAATTCCGGATGCAAATGGCAAATGCAAAGTATCATTTGTAAGACGTAACGAAAATTCCGTGTTGGAAGGAGTTTGGATATAATGTCCCGTCATACACCCCAGTACCTCATTTTTTCTGCGATTTGGATGAACGCTATCTTCAAAAAACGTTATTTTGTTTCTCGTAGTTAAACTATATTAAACATTTCAGGAATGTTCTACAACACGATGCGGATTTACGGGACGCCATCAGTCTCGAATTCACAAAACTATTTTAATAATGCAAGAAATTTCCCTCTGCGATCTCAGAGTAGTTTCGAACCCGCGTCTCATAGTTCATGAAGAAGACATCATACCACTTGACCACTAGGACCATTTGCTCTAACAATTTCACCCACTTGCTTTATCTCTAGCTGTTCGTTACAAATATACAGTTAGAATCTCGTTGATATTTTTCGGCATGTTGGATATTTTATCCAAAACAATATTTCATTATTGGTAGAATTTGCTATAAATAAGAGATTAAATAAATCCCGGATCGGAAAAATTACCGTAGTAGTTGTTGACCAATGGAATACATTAAGCATTAGAGCAATATTACATTAAAAAAAAATACATTCCTTGTATAACATTTTATCCAAGAAATTCAAGTTCAGCATTATTCAGTGTCAATCCAGTGTTAAGTATTATTTCCTCCTTAAAGGCTTTACGCACAACTCACTGAAGAAGCCTTACAGAGTGGAAGAGGTGTTTCACTAGAATGCGGCTTTGAAGATAACCCATAGTGATAGAAACTTCTGCTATCGGTGCACATGTCGAAAAGTGAACTCACTGGGAAGCAGTGGGTGTTCACTGTAGTATTTGGGTTTAACTTCACATGATTTGTATTATCAAGTTCGCAGATAAAGGCATGTGAGTTGAAATCACATGAAGTAAGGCTTATAAATCTGCGGCTAAGAATTGTTCTAGGATTGTCGGGTATCCACCGATGTTCACATTTTTATTTCTGCATTAATGAGATGGACGGTATAGTTAGGAATTCTAAAAAGCCAAAACAAAAGCAGTTGATTCAGCAGTTTTTATTCCAAACCAGTTGATGTCGTTCAAAGTCTTGCTTCACGTAATAGACGTAACTATCACTACTGCAGTAGTGGATAAGAAGCTCAATTTAGGCAAAGGAATGCACACGTATTTTTCTTGTAGAAATGCAAAAGCACTAGAATATAAGAAAACAGAAAACTGAATTATTTCAGTGTCCACAGTGGTCAAATTTCGCGCCAAAATGCGTGTATTGGACATTTCGTTATTCTCTTGAAAAGGGAGTGAATTTTAAAGTTTTGATAGTTAACTTAAAAAACTCGTCATTGTTTAGTTTTCGCAATGTCAACCGAAACTCTGGGAGAGGACTTCACCTCAAACGTCAAACGTGATTAAAACAGTTAAAGAGTAGTTTCCCACTCATAAGCACATTTGTATCTGGACAAAAAAAAAAGGCTTTTGTCTCTCCAAACACCCTTGTAGACATATTGGAACTAAAGTACTCATTGGGGGTGGGGGGAGATCACGCATATATATTTTTCCTTACTTTCTAATACGATGAAATCATTATGATTATAAAATGTGAGTGGTTAGTAGCTATGTGCAACAACTTGCAAATAAATCAGGTTGCTGTTAGAGCGGTAACAGATAATGAACTGAAAAGAATTCCAATATGTTCTAATGTTTCAGCAGAGAGGAGCAAACGATGCCTACCGTTTTAATTTATCCTGAAAAGCAGATCCTGTTATAGCAAAAGAATCTGGTTTTTCACGTAACTTCCCCTTCTTCACAATTAACGTCATTTTGAAAACAACATGAGCTGTGAAGTGTAGCTACATTTTTTCTGTAGCTTCGAAATGAAAGACATAGGATTCACACATAGTAGCTCTGAAAACTAGTCACTAAAAATTGTTCCACAACGTTCACTTTGAAGTTACAGAAATATACTGGCCACTTTTACACAGTTTTTTTAAGTGTGCAACGCAGTTGCGGAAACCTCGTGCAGAAGCTACATGACGGCCAGCAGGGAAATTTCCCTTTGTGCAGTCTCCTAGCTGAAACGACATAACTGTTTTAGAAGGAACTGCTGATAGAAGAGTAATCCAGAGGATTAATGTTATGAGTTGACTTTCAAATTGCTGTAACGGTCGCACATCGAAATACAGCGTAGATTAAGAAATGGTTTAAATGCTAATTAGGAGTAGCAGAGGAATTATAGAAGAAATAGCATATCAGATGAAAAACTTTCACACAACCTTTTAGATCAACAGCAGGTCGAAACATCATGATTTACAGAATTCATGCATGCATTTATGTATATATGTATATATATATTATGTACACACACGTGCGAACTAGGGGTAGTATGAATGATAAAAAATGTTACTTGGGAAGGCCACGAGATGAATGATCTATTCCTTCATACTGTCATTTAGAGACGTCTCACACGCACGCACACATACACACACGCGCGATTTCACACGCAGACTTGCATTCATGCGTTCGCACACATACACATATACATGCACAGATATATCCACACTTAATGAATGCAAAGTTTGTTGTATCACAGCAGGACACAACCTCGGCATTAGACGCGGAGAACATTTTGAGTTTCTATCACAGCCTGTTCTTCAAATTGCTCGCTCAAACAGTCTGTCTAAGAATCGATAGGAATTATGTACAACAAACTCACAGTTGATTATCTATACAAGCAGTTTGCATAAATCTAAAGCAGAACACTAAACTGTACAAGGTGGCACTTGTAAGTTCGTGATGCAATTTTTGACATCATTGGCATTGATTTACAAAAAACTCATACACTGTGTCAAGACCCTTTGTTTTAGGAAAGTGTACAACTTATTTGTTTTTAATAATATGAATTTTTGACTAAATCACTTTCAGAATACATTTCTCTTATTTTAAGTTAGATCTTCTGCAAAATTTCTGTATTATTTTACCTTTCATGTTCCACTGCAAAGTAAAAAAAAAAAGCTTCTCTGGTACATTTCCCCAAAAAACAAAGGGACTTGGACTGTCAAACTGAAGGTGCAATATGAACACGACATTAAACATAAATACATGAACTTATGAAAACAACGTTCCGGAACACAGCTAACAAGGCAACTTGAATTTCAAGCAAACAATTGCGTTTGAAAGTTGGCTATGCTCGGTACCTTTCCAGTTGCTTCAGTTCCGAATCTGGCCTTAAAACATCTATCGGAAAGCTGGAATTTACTCTTGTAGACAAAACAAATGCCAAAGTTGCGAAGAATGTGATTATAGCTAATATTGAGCACAGCCATCAAGCATTTTACAGTCGTCAAACATTTGTTTTTCAGACTTCATGATGTAAATAGAAGTAGTGTTGTTAAAACTTTAACCTAGATGAAACGGGGATGACAGTGTCGTGGAGACGAAGACGTTTGATGGGATGCCAAGTACATTATAAGATATGTGGATACTATAAAGCCTTGGAGGCCTCATTCGTTTTCATTCCCACTTATACAACAGTCCCTACGTGATATTTCTATTTGTTAGGGTTTTCTGAAAGTTTAATTAGCAAGGTTGATTCACTGCAGATCTTCAAATGAGAGGTGTAGAAATGACAACCAGCATCTTCTTACTCAAAACTGAAATTCTCTGGGCCAGACGAATTTGCATGGAAATGCCTCTTCCTGTGTTTCCGCGTAAATGTATATCATAAACAGTGCATAAAATGCATACCATAAATAGTAATTACACAGAACGTACCTTCATCAGGCTTTTCTGGCAGTATATTATTACCGGTGTGTAGGATTTGCGAACCTTTAGCAAAGCGAAATATCAGTGTGTCTTATTTCAAATAAATATGTGTAAACAACATACGAACACATTTGCTTCAAAGTTAATACATATGCAGACAAAATTAACAGCAGATACAATTCGTTTGGCAAACTATTAATATTTGCGACAAAGAGTTCATTTCACACTCTTCTACAGAAAAAAATGTTAGTTATCTTTAAGTAAAAGAACTGTAACTACAATCCTCGAGCGAAGCTAGAGAAGGTTTTTGGAGAATGTGAATGTGGACGTTCATTTACCAAAGGAGAAAGAAAGAAGCACGGAAGTTGCCACTTTAATTACTTTAAAAGACAAAAATTTGGTGACCAGGAAAAATTAATCCGTTTTCGCATTAATAACACAATTGATATTTTGAACTAGGCACCTGTTTGACTTCATTTTCGGTGTTTACAAACGGAACATGTTATTACATTTTTGAAAAATTTCGGAAAGTAAGAAATGTTATAAGATGCAGAAAAAGAAAGAAAACAAAAGACTTTAGAAGTTCATTTATATGCAACTACGTCCATATTACTGAATAAGAAATAAAACGTTAAAAATCTTTGTTAAAACTATTCTCTGTCTTATTCAGAATAACTGCATTATAGTAATTACGATGAAAATATTTTCATCTGTGTGGCCCTCTGAATGCAACGAGAAGGGATTTCGGAAATTAACTGTTCGAAACATTGTGATAGGATAAACACTGATGGAAGAATTCACTGTTCAAGTTAAATTTCAGTGAGATGAGCATCTGAAAAACACAGTACGAACGTTCCCTCAATGTTCAATTTCCTTGAAAGTTAAGGTACCGGTGTTAACATGGAAAGGCAAAAAAACGACGATTGTATATACGTATAAATCTGGAACAACGTGCCCTTAAAAACACAGAAATTTACCCTTGTTTTGTCTTTCTAATGACGACAAATTTTGTTAGTTTAATGAAGAGCTACGTGAAATAAATTCTCTGCCGCATTACATGGTACAACGGAATTTCACACATTGGTAGCACTTTTGGACAATCGCCTCAAATGAAACAAAGAGATAAAAGTTTTCAGAATGTGAAACAAAAACTGAATTTTTCTTGATATTTTTCGCCAAAATTTCAACTATCTCATCACCGCTCGGCCATCGTTTGAGCATAATCATTCTTAATGTGCTGCGGGAAACAGATAATAAATATTTTCCCATTCTGTCAAGAGCAATGGCATTAAATCATTGAGGTCATGTTCATAATTTTTAAGAACACAGTATTACGCTACTTTCTTAAGTGTACAACATGTATGTGAAAGATAAGGATGCACTGTACATATCGACTATTTGAAAATATTTGCAACATGAAGCACTTGATTTCCGAAAAACTGTCTTCAAACATAGCAAAACATTTTAGAAAATAAATTTATTCTTAAGAAACAGACTCCTTAATTTAAGTTCTTAAAACAGTGGGATGAATTCTACTTGTTTTCTTTCTTTGTTTTAAGTTTAAAAAAAAAGAATACAAAAAAACATAGATTCTTTTATTGCGGAGGTCTTCCCTATATTGTTCATAACCACTTTTAAGCGTTTGGGATCAGAAATTCTGTGATAACGTGAATTTTCATTAAAATTAAGCGAGAACAATTTTATCAAACACTTTTAAACTGGATTTTTAAGTATGAAGTGATCATCTTCAGAGCATTTTAAAGCACCTTCTTATGTTCTTTAAAATATCCATTTACTGTCTTTCTGCATAAGGCTGATTTGTAAACCAGCTGTTATTTTATGAACCAAAAAGAAGCGTAGCAACAAAATATGGAACCTACGGAGAGCCGTAAAATGATTACACCGGTGACGCTAACTGCGCAAATCCCGTCGCGGGTTAACGTGCCGCGTTTTTATTTGTGAAAAAAAAGAAACGCATAATTATTTTAAATTTCAAGCGACTCCTTTAGAAATAAAGGAAATTTTTTCTCTTATTCTCAGTTAATGTTTAAAAAAATTCTTCGTTTTGGCGCCTTCATTGAGCTGGCGCTTATTGCGGAGGCTTCATTGGCCATACTCTTGCTGCGTCTCTGACCATATGTAGGTGAAGTGCAGCGCCGGCAGTGGCACTGAACTGCCATTCTGCAAAAACATCCTGTTGTCATTGTTCTGTTCCATCACACAGGACTTTGATTTTGAATAAAATCGGTCTTTAACATCACTAAACATGAATAGTACGAAATTATCTTATCAAATAAGGCTGGAGGGATTGAATTTAGCACGCAGAAAATGAATAAAGTATTACGCACAAAAGAAACATGCACGGAAACAGCAGAATGCCTCGGACGCATTTCACAAAACGCCCTTCTTTTCCTTGTAGCCACAGGGATTGGAATCCGTGACTTTAGGTTTGCAAATCCAATGCTCTACCAACTTAGCTACGGTCACTTCTATGCCTCTACCTGGCCTTATACGCGGTCTCTTACACTCTGTGAATTTTATTTTAGATACGTGTTTGCTTTTGATACTTGAACAACTTTAATATCAGCAATGCACAAAATGTTTCACTTAACGATAAGAAAAATGTCAGAAATACCTGAATGCTACAAAAATTCACAAAACGAGAACATTTTTTATTGCACACAAAAAACAATAGCATAAAAATACCGGTAAACACAAAATTAATGGTGTAACAAAAGTGTCTGATAAAGACATTTTTTTAGGTGTCTGATAAAGACATTTTTGATGATAAAAAATATGTTCACGGTAAGAGGGAAGAAAATTTTCCGGCACCGACAAGTACTTCTGTAGCAATCATGTAGATTTCATGATTTCTTTAACTTTCCGTACAGGTAACAATGCATAATTCAACAAATCACAAAAGCAGAAATTCAAAGATAATATGAATAGAACGTCTTGCACACGGCATACAAAATTGTGTTTCTGTTTCCTTCTGGTCTTTTGTTGAAACTTCTGTCACGTACCACAGTATTCAACTACAGTTTCTCACCAGTACATATGGATATGCACCTTAAGGCTCATGACGAACATTGTGGTGTTGCTATTCCCAATGAAGTCAACATATATTATTGCTAAAAAGCAGTTGTTTTAACTAATACATCAGAGCAAAGCAAATATTTTAATTCAATTATGTGCATTCTGATGTACAGTAATACAGGTAAGAAAGCAATTAAAAATTGTTTTGGGTAAAGAACACGTGAATTTTAAATGAGTCACGTACTTTAATTTGTTGTCGTTGCTGGAGATGATCTTGAACAAAGTCGGCCAAAACTCCGCCAAAAGAGTTTATCACCCTATTTAATAATGACAAAAACTAGAGTATTAAAAAGTTTACTTACAAATTTCAGCATGATCGATGCATTAACTCTTACACGGTTTGAACTCCGAATTGCATCGGTTAAAGAAACAAAGCGGTACAACGAAATGATTTTCTACTGTGAAATACTCGTATATGTAAGTGGCTGTGGCAGAAAATATTCACTTGGAAAATTAGTGACACGCAATTAAAAAAAGGAAAAAATGTTATTAAAGAATTCTTTCTCAAAAATGAAAACAGTAGGTATAGTTTTACTTTGTTTTGCTTAACTTCCATTTCAGGTACTTTTTACTTTTTTCTGATGTTCCCTCAGTCGATACACACACCCTTACAAAAGCTAAACGAGCAGAAGATTTAAATATCCTACTTTTTGTAAACAGTGAAACGTCGATAGCAACAACTGTTATCAACGTCAAAAGCTATTTCCGAGAACGATCTTGTAAATTAATTAAACAGTAGAAAAGTAACATCATGTATCTTTTGATATTTGCACGTTTTAGGCATGTAACTGATAAACAGTGTGGAAAAAGATTCTTTAGTAAGGTCATCAATATTATTTTACATGGATGACTTATTAAAGAGCTATACAACGAGTCTTTGCAACGTTGTATAGCTTTTCTGGAGGAAATTTTTTTTGTAATGAGAATGTCGTTGAACGGAACACTCGATTCTGTTGATATCCAGTCTAGTACAACTCAGAATTTTAGCATAGTCCAAATGAATACGCATAGATAAAAAAATATTACTCAACTCAGCGGAAAATGCAAACCTCGGAAGCTCTCATGCATTTCTGATCTCATTCGTAGCGCAAGGGATGCCAGTTCATTGCGATGTTACTGGTATGTTTATAACGATTCATATCGATACGGGAAATTATTGAGCAAATATTCTTTACACACACACGAAGCAGTAACCTCATTAACCCAAAAATGTTTCATAAGCAACGAATTAGTGTGGTTCAGATAAAGTACACGTTAACACACCGTAGCTTGTAAGTTGCTTTGATTAGGACATTAAAAAAACTTCAGCAACATTTGTAAGATTTTCCACGAAAGTGGGGTTAACCGGCGGGTTAAGCTACAGCGATGGGAAGAACAGGAAAGGAACTTCACTGACGAGAGCTGATTGTACCAGAAACAGCTGTCTGGAGCCGTTTCCGGAGTTTTTCTATTTCTATGTGGCTCATTTGCTTGCTTTAATATTTGAAAGATTTTTCTTTACAACGTCACTGACTTCGCGTAATCACGTCAGTGACGTTGTGATCAAAACTGTCAGCTCTCTCAAGAAGTGCTAAGGTACCGTGCAGTAGTGCTTAAGGGTTACCAGAACACTTTCTGCGCTTGTTAGTTTTCTTCCACATTATTCACCTTGGTGATCAATTTGTATAATATTTCGTCTGCTTTTACTTTCATACTCTTCTGTAACTTGTTTCCGGGTATAAGCTAATTTCAGTGGTTCTTAGTTAACGTCTTGAGCGGGTTCTTTTGTTTCTCATGGACTTGTGTAGTCTGATAACTGCTTCCTT
>AZMS01S00066883.1:63227-73657 GCA_000661875.1 Acanthoscurria geniculata | reverse complement strand
TGATGAATTAAGCCTACTAAAAAAGAATGTTTCGTTCAAAAGTAAAATCGGTGATATGGAGTCCCGTATACAAAAAAACAATATCATAATTTGCGGTGTCCCCGATGTTAATGCTAAAAACTGTACAGATACGGAGTACAAAGTTATATAACTCAAAATTGGAGGTTCTCCGGATTACGTCTGTTAATGTTTATAGAATGGGTAAGTACCCGGTAGGACATCCGCGTTTGATAATGTGTAAGTTACTGAGATTTAAAGACAAGGTTCAGTTAATGAAAAATAAATATAAACTTAATGGATCTGGAATTTTTATCGGGGAAGATTTAAATAAAGACACAAGGCGGGCGAGAAATTAACTCCAGCAGTTTGGTGCAAGCATGGCCCTTAAGACTAAGGTTAAGTTCAGGTGGTATCATGACAAGTTGTTAATTAAAGATAAGTTATATTAATATGATTCGATGCATGACAAAATCTTGAAGACTACCAATATTTATTAATCTGGTTAAACCGATTTATATTATTGGATCAAATTTGGATCTTTGATTTTGATATATTGGTCTAATATGTTATATGGTGTCGCTTGAAATCTGAGAAGTTTGTAGAGCATCGGGTAAACTTTAGGACTTTTGAAAATGCATTTTTTGTAAATGTAATGTACTCTTCAAAGCAAGTGCCATATAGTTACCGTACATTCCCAGTATTTAGTACTGCATTTCTTCATGTAGAATCTTAGTACAGTTACTGCCTATACATTCTGCACCAAATGAATGCTGTAAAGTTCAGGTACAAAAATTTGATCTCGTGTGTCTGTGTATGGTAAAGAAACCGCCATCTCAAACAACAGCTACAATGTGGAGCGCGGAGCAATACTTGAATGCGGCTTTTGATTTTCTATAATAAAAGCCTTTGTGAATATTTTTTGTAATTAAAATGATGTCATTGTTTATTTAAAATATTTCTTACATTTAGTTTCTGTGGCATTCTTAAGCATTTCATATGCTGCTTAAATGCTGTGCTTATATAAACAAATGGAAGCACAGGAACTTATTCTCGAATTTTTCTTCACTTGCTTCTTTTTATGAAAAGGATTTTTCACGAAGTATTTTTCTTCAGGTAAATTTATTTATTCAGTGCGTCCAAAAGCCTAATATTACGAACTTAATAGTTGATATTGCTTGTTTCATATTTTGAATAATTGATAAGGCTATTTCTTTAACTAACGCTATCCTTAAAGATAACTAATGATAGCTTTAATGATATTTATTAAGTTTGTAATGTTCAGCATTAGTTTTTGCTGGACTGCTCTAGTATTGTTTACAACTTTAAACTGTCGAGTAAGTTAAAATTCTAAAGTGAGAACATTTGGGGATACTGAAAGTTAACTTCGGGATTTGATTGGTTTGCTAAAAGTTTCTTGTGAAAGAGATCTATTATAAATTTTACAAACAAGAAACTGTTGGTAGACTTCAGTAGTAACTTAACAATTCTGAAAATCTTTATTACTCTTAACACGATGAAATGGTCGGGAATGCATTTAAGCGAAATCTACAATTATAGAGGTCTTTGCGAGGAAGTAGCAAGGAATTCCAGCATATAAAAGTGTTCACGTTTCTCGACGTTTTCATTATTCAAAAACTTTAGCGTATGTTTAGCTTTCCTGACTTTACAACATTCAGAATCCTGAGTTGGTTAATATTAAGTCCCGACTGATAAAGTTGATAGTCTGACACGGCCAAAATCTGAAAGACTGGATTATGTTTTGTAGTGCTACTTGATGTAAAACAAAATCACTTGGAATTGTCTAACTTCGTCAATCCGTCCATCAGCGTGAGGGTTTCTGTAATTCTGTATTTTTTAAGAACACAAGTAAAGGATTGAGAACATGCCAAATCGAATTCGGAGGAACAGTAAATTTAGACCTGAAACTGATTTTTCGAAAAAAAAAGAGAGAGAGAGAGAGTGAGAAAGTTTCATTTCAACGAAACTGTTGATACTGGGCGATCTTCTAATAGTTCATGGAAATAACTTCCCTGTACAGAACAATAACAAAACTGACACCGAAGCCTTTTCTTGGGGGCATTTTGGGAAGCTTGAAAATCTAGCGAAAAATCTTGTACGAAATTTCGTGTAACGACCTTGCCGTCTAGACTAATTCGGCCTAAACAATAGTTCCTGACACATTCGACTTCAACGAATGAGGAGACGTGTTTGAGATTGGAATAATCTTAAACTAATTATCATGACCCGGTTTAGGAATTTCATCGACTAACTCAGGAAAAAATTGCAATACCCTGCTATCTAGAGGACAAACTATGTGATGAAATGTGTGTCCTTTTCTTAATTTATTTTCTACGCTGTTTTTCAAAGCAATAAAAATGAATCTTATACTGGTTTTCGGGAGCATTTCGAAAGGGACAAATTTGTGGCAAGATCAGGTTTTGTCAGTCTGCCTACGTATTTGGTGTGTTCTGTGTATAAGAGGACTCCTGCGAATCTCGTAATTACGTTTATCTCGTGAAACCTGAGCAATCTAGCACCAAAACCAGAGAATGATTTGTGAGGATCAAGTTTTTGGACCCACTCCCGGTTTTATCGGGCACGTGATTAGGAAACATAATTGTGTAGGTAATTGAGCCATATGGCCTAACTCAAACTTGTCTGGTGTATACAGAGTGTACAACATGTTTAACATTAGCGTATAACATTTGCGGGACTGAGACCTTAATCTGCAGAACCATTTGAGATTCACTACTTTAGATTATAAGTACTTCTAGCTTGGCACTTCCGGCTTGTCAGCTCCGTGATATGACACACAGGACATTTTCTGAATCTGAGTTTTAAAATTATCACGCCGATACCTGAACTATTGTGAAAACCTTGAACTATAGTTTCTAGTAACTGCTGCTTCTTTTGGACAGTCTCAAAAATTTAAGGCTGAAGTAGTTTT
Source organism: Acanthoscurria geniculata (assembly GCA_000661875.1). Taxonomy (NCBI): domain Eukaryota; kingdom Metazoa; phylum Arthropoda; class Arachnida; order Araneae; family Theraphosidae; genus Acanthoscurria; species Acanthoscurria geniculata. Next base: position 70,710 of record AZMS01S00066883.1, on the reverse strand, counting down.
CTTCAGTTAATTTGCAGATTGGTAGATCCACATCTTAAAAGTATTGGTCGTTAAATTTTGTTTTGTTGATTGATGAAGAGAACCTAAGTCATAAAACTCGGAATCGGGTAGTTTGCCTGCAGAGTCGTAATCCTCTCGAGTTAACATATCGACAAATGATTGGATTAGTACGGCGTAAAACGCATATCTTTGCTAGAAGACAGTGTGAAACAGACTGTCTGATTTTGTTAGATTACGGTAACCTCGCCTCTTTTATGTGTAGGTATCAAGTTCTCGCTTCCTTGAATTAGACAGCGAAGTTTTCCTAACAAATAAATATCAATGTAACTCCCCAAGGTTTTGTTTAAGAGAGCCCAATTAAGAAGTTCTAACTTTGCGTAGACACAGATATCTGTAAGATTTTGTAGGTAAAGATAATGATGTATGCTGAAGAGCGATAGCGGAAAAAAAAAAAGAAAATTTGTTATGTACATAGGATATAAAATGTTTTTGGATGTATGTGTAATGCTGAATTTTTAGTTTAGATATGAAAACTTTGCTGTACTGTCTTCACAGGGGTTTTTGTGTAAACTTTGGTTGCCTCAAGTTACTGACGGCCTGTACTGTTCTTTTTTATTCTGTTTTTAGATGGTCTGCCACTGACCGCACTCAATATCTGTTGTGTTGTTCTAAATATTTCATTGTTATGCATTTACTCTTATAAGCAATAACTTTCTGAATGCACAAAAGGGTAAATATTTTGACAGTTTGTTGTGTAATGGGTTTGCGTATTTACATTGTAATAAGTATTAAGTGCTGTAACATTGTTGTAAATTGTTGCCACCACTTTCCGTTGAAGGGCGAAGGCCAAAAGAACGGAAATAAAATTATCTATCTGTCTATCTAATTTTTGTCAAATGAATGTAGTAGCTCAGTGTGCTTTAGTTTTTATAAAAAGAAAAAAAAGGCGTGAACAAATTTCATTCTAAATGAAGAAGAGATAATTCGAAAATCCACGTGTTTGTATTCTAATAAAACATACTCAAGTGGGTCAAAAGTAAAACACTGAACACAAAACTGGGAATAAAGCACGACGTTTTGCCTGCTGGTTTAGAACATGTAAATATCTCAAAACGCGTCCAACAGTGATGTGTGGGAAATACGGATATCCCACAGGCCTGTTTTTTGGTTGTTGCCGTTGAAATGGCTGATGTTAGGGTAGTGCTTCTTTACGCTGTTCTGCTGGGGTGCTGCTGTACAGCACGAGCACATGTCACAAGACACGTGAAACTGTGGGTCAAGACATAGAATAGTCAGTTGTAGCATTCGTACTGGTGGTAGAGAATACGTACACGTATAAGTGGGACATGGAGCCACGTCAAATGCGCATGATATTTCTTTATGAGTTTAAACTGGGAAATACCGCGTCCCAGGCAATCAGGAACGTTATTACAGCATTTAGTGATGGTGCAGCTAGTGAGCGGATCATGCGTCGGTGGTTCACTAGATTCCGGTCGGGCATACGAGTCTCCAAGGTGATCCCCGAGTCACAATTCTGCTGCCAATAATCTTGTGGAATTAAAAGGCATTGACGAATCTGATCCACGCCAACTGGTACGAGAAGTCGCACGAAGGTTGAACGTCCATTATTCAACTATTTTCCGCCATCTAGCACTCAAAGTGAAAAAGCTGGATGAGCGGATGCCACAGGCGCTAACTGAGGAACACAAAGCACTTCGCCTTGAGGGGTGTTCTGCCCTCCTAAATAGGAACAAAAGGGACAGATTTCTGCAACACATTGTGACTACAGATGAGATGTGGGTCCTATACGACAATCGTAAACGTTCTTCTCAATGGTTGGATGCTGATCAAGCGCCCGGAAAAATAGCGATCTGTGTTAACAAAAGATCAGGGCATCACCCAGCACAAATACTGCGAGTGTTTAGGTCACACATAAGAAGATCTATAGCACATAGTAGTAAAGAAGAGTGTATTTTAGAGGAAATGAGGACTACAGAAATTATAGCAAAAAATAGCTGCTTCGGTAAAAAAAATAGTGAGAAATATTTAACAAAATTAAAAGAAAATTATATTTGGAAGAAATCACTACACCAGTAGAAAGTAATGAGAAAGTAGAAAAGATGAGGGCAACTAGGGAGGGAAGATGAAAAAGGGGGGCAGAGTGTTACCCAGGGAGAACGAAATTACGCATGTTATTGCGAAACATCTCAGAAACATAGGAGTTTTCTCAATAGCTTTTAAAACACCAAAAATTTAGGTGAAGGATTAATGAATGCCAAATTGAAAGAACATAGTGAAATTGGGGTGAGGGGATCTATAGAATCGAGTGCAACTGTGGAATGCATTGTACAAGGGTCAGAGAGAAAAGCTTGGTTCAAAGAAAAAAAGAACGTAAATATGCACTGTAAAAAAAGACTAGGAGAAGTCATTAGTCTAACATTCAACCTTGGTTTGCAATGAAGGAACAAATTGGAAGCCAGCAAAAATAATTAGAAATCCAAATAATACAAACAAAAGATATTTCTACAAAGCAATAGTGATTTATAGCAGTGTCCTAGAAAACAAAGCAATGGACAGAAAGGAAGAGACAGAAAGAATCCATAATTCTTGGAAAAACTACCTAAAATATTAAAAAACAGAGATCATCTGAGTCATACAATAAGTGAGGCAAGTCAAGATAACAAAACTATCTGGCAACTACGTACCTAAATCCTGACTTTCCATATTTGTATTCTTGGTTCATTTGTTGTTGCGAAACTAGTCAAGATTGTAAGAGATTTTCGAACTAACGTTGTTGTGAAAATATGGTGTTTTGTGGAGTAGTTTATGTGTGAGTGTGTGTTTAATTGTCGACATACCTGAATCCCAGTCAAAATTTTGTTCCAGTTACAACAATAGTTTTGAGCTTCAGAGAGAGAATTTACAATATTCTTTGAAACTGTTGCCTGTGTTAAGTAGAGAATATTCAATACAAGTAACCAATGCGCGAGCTCTCCGCATTCATCACACATAACCCAATCGGACGAAACGGCAAGGCACGTTTTGTGTTAATCGAAAAAAAAAATTAACGCGCCTGTTATGTTCGAACAAATCTCCACACTTCACGATGATGGAATGAGCACTTTTTTTAGATTGCTTTTACCTGATTTCCGGCGTAGTCTCATGGAAGTTCTCTGCCTTTGAATAAATATGAAGCACACAGAAGGTTCAGCTGAAGCCAAAAGAGATCTCACAACGTGTGTGAAATAATGCAAAGCCAATGTCCTATCTGTTGTGACGAATTGCGATACAGCTAAAAGAACTTCTAGTGCAACAAAAGGAAAGCTTTGTAAGCTGAAAACTACTTTGTATTTATTCCGAGTAAAATGTTTACGGATTTTCGAAACTTCGTTTGAATAAACATAAAGGAAAAATCATAACGCTGAATAAACACAGATTGTTCTGTCTTTGCGAGGTGTCGGCGCTGCCTTTTAGCCAATCTCGTGAAATCTGCAGAAAAGCACAGTACGTCCTTTATGTAGGAATCGCTTGGCTCTTTTTTTTTTTTCACGCCAGTTGCAAATTTTCTAAAATACCACTGAAATCTTTGTAATAACTCAGTAACGGGTTACTGAAGTTGACGTTACGACTACCCATGTAGTGTAGTGGTTAGCACAACAGGCTGCGTAGCAGAGGTAAAAGGAGAGGGATCGACCCCAGCTGTAAGTGTATGTATGGGTGCAATATATTCGGAGTTCCAAAATTCACAGGATTTTCATCTGTTGAGTAATATTCTGAAAAATCATTACGCAATTGTGTGCTTCCTAAACGCATACGCCCACACTCACACATACGGACCGATCTATTTGTGTCATGTCCAAGAAAACTGGAGTCTCTGAGGACCAGAAGAAAGGGCTCTATTCTGAGAAATTTACGGACCGTGGCTAAAAAAATAATAACATATATAAATTTCTCATCGATATCACATACTGTTCTTAATACTACTGACGAAGTTTTACTACATGTGGTGGCACTCTTCACTGCTGTAAAAAGGGCTTTAATAATCTCTTAGGCCTTCTGGTAGCAGACATGAATGCTTCAATTCTCCTTCACCATGCTTCCCACATACGTTAAGATTCAGGTTCCAAGACGTGGCATGTCGTTCTAACCTGCAGATACTCTGCAAAAATCCGTCAAACCCATGAGTCCTGTAAGAACCGCTGTTATCTTTCATCAGGAGGAAGGTAGGTCGTTAATATGCCGGAAGAGCCCGAAAGAGGTTACAGAATTGTAACTCCGTTTCACTTCTTAATAACAGCGAGGCCCTGAATGTTATATAGATAGTTGTGGCTGTTGAATGTGATGCCTGCGCAAACTAGCCATTAAATTATGACAGACATGAACACATGAAAAGAAAAGCAAGATCTGCTCTAGACATGCATGTTTCGATCAAATCAAATCTCATCAGTAGCACTAAATCTCTCGTCTTCCATATGCATCTCAACTTCTGTGTATATGCGTGGGCTCATAGCATCAGATATTGTGAAATATCATTCACTGTGTGCTCATTGACGTCTGGGCTTTGTGCTGGGGTAATCTTTTTGCATCTTGCAGTAGTAACCAACAGATTATTACAAAAAAAAGTACAGCACAAGTTGTAGCTATCTGCAATCGAACAAGGGACCTTCAGTTTCGAAAACGAATGCTCTATCAGTGAGCTATAGCTACTCGTTTGTTCACCCATTACATGAGGCCGTATACGGAATCCATCACAAAGCACAGCACTTGGGGGCATATGAAAAATTAATGCTGTTGGTGAGGTCTGATTTTACCAAAACATGCATGTATAGCCCTAATCCTGTTTGTCGTGTGTTCACCTCCGTCATAATCTAATGCCGACAATAAAAAAAGAAGTTGTTTGATAAACTGAAGAAGTAAACTTCAGCGTAAGCTCGTAACATTAAATATTATGAAAATCACTGTATAAATAACATTAAATATCGTAAACATTAAATATCATGAAAATCATGAAAAGTTCGTAACATTAAATATCATGAAAATCACTGTGCAAATCGAATAATGATTCATTCGTGAGGTGAGTCTTCCGTAAATGTCCTTTAACATGTCAAGTTGTCTTCGATAAGTATCCTTTGTAAATTACGCCAAGTTATCTTTGGTAAATTGTAATCTTCATCCCTCAGGCAGTTGATAGCTCACCATACACTTATCTGGTTGACATCTTCGTCTTCTAGCAAATAGAGGTAGTCGGCATCAGTTGCAGTTTCAGGCCAACCTTGTCTTGGTTCCTCATGCACTCTCCTGTGGCTTGAGATTCTCTTCCCAGGGTGGGATGGTACATTAAAGGATCTGGAGACTTCTGTCTTTGATGTATCAGTTAATGTTCTACAGATATCTTTCCCCCGTAAACATTTATCGATCCCTTGTGTTTTTGACTTATCTGAACAACTACAGCTCTGAAGTGGTCTCCGGTTAGTTGGAATAAAACTTCGTAAGCATCTTCTCTCTCTAGGCCGAGCCTGGATTCAAATCAGCACTCATGGTTCGTGAACTAGGCGCCACACCGTTTGACATCTAGGACATTTGCTTCAACATCTCCAACCCCCTTTTCCCCAGTGGTCTGATGCAACTTCTAAATGTCCGAAGTTTCATTCCATCTAACCAGGATTCGTATATTCACTGCCTACCTGGAATTTTATATTTTCGCTTTAAGTCTGTATATTTGTATTGTATGTCTTCCAAAACCTGTTTTCCGCGATTTTGGTCGGTCATTTTGTGTTGTGTGTGTAGACCAACTCTCAAATCGTTCCCTAATCTCGATCGGAGAAAATTCGAAAAACAATATATTGCACGGACTTTGGTACGAATGGTCCCAGAGACGCACCCAACAGTTGTCGCAGAGTGTCAAGCGCTGCCAGACGTACGACAACACGGTCGAACTGCACTTTTGGTTGTCAAGTGTTTGGGAGCCCAACATCAACTATAATGATGATTCCATTAAACATGGATAGTAACTTGATACTTCCATCACGACCCAGGTCATCGACAGGAAACTTAGAATAGCAGGTCTGAGGACCCAGTTCCATTACGTTGTCTGTATGGGACAACATGCCACCGTAGGATTCAGCTAGACTGGCGTTACAGTTCAGCTTAGCTTCCTGACAAGAGAAATGGTAGCATGCATTTTCAGTGATGACCCTGTAGCAACCGGGAATTGAATCCGGGACCTTTCTGCTGCAGCCGAATGCTCTGACCACTGGGCTAGTGCCACGTACATGTAGCCATCACATTTGTGGCTCTATACGGCCAGGGTCGTTACATCTTTCCACTCAGTAATTTTTTTTCTAATTTCCAACAGTTACTACCAAATAACCAGCCAAACATACCAAGTCACTCAATTAAGGGTAAGTCACAATCGGGAGTCAATTTCGTGAGTCCGCCTTTCGGGCGCCAATTGTAGCAACCGGGAATTGAACCCGGGACCTTTCCCCTCCAACCGAATGTTCTGACCACTGAGCTATTGCCACGTTCATGTAGCCATGACATTTGTGGCTTTATACGGCCAGGGTCTTTACAACCCATGATTCTTCTTTAGTGCTGACAATCGCCCTATCCATATCTGTCGATGACGTGGACATAATCTGGACTGAGCGCTACCCTGCGAACGGCACACCGGTCATTATCGTTTTAAGGGTTCCCTCCTTTGAGTGTGCCACTATTTACGACAACATATTGTATTTGAAGGGTGTATTCGTTTTTTAAGAGGTTGTCCAGAAAACAGTATCTATTGGCACACTTGCTGAACATAATATAGATGTGACTGTTAAAAACTCAGGATTCAAATACATTTTGATGTGAAGTAGCATTATCATCTTCCTAAGCCTGTTTCACGCATGTGTTGCACTATTTTTTAGTTTGGTGGCTCATATGTGACAATTAACATTACGCTAACGAAGATTTATCTCCATAGCACGTTTAACGACCCAGTCTCTCATAATGTGGAAATCTCTCTGAGTAAACACAGTAACTGAGCTCCCAAGAATTTCTCTAAGAAATCTTTGATAAAGTAAGTGTTTCCAAAAAGTCTCTAACTTGTTAGCTTTCTGAAGAGTAAACACGCCTCTTGTTGCCGTGTTTACCGTGTAATGGCAAACAGTATCGCTTTCATACTGCTCGAATTTTTGAAATCATCGTCAGCAAGTTATGTTTTAATGTTTTTCGTTCGTTGCCTCGATGAGAATTTTACGCCTCATTTTAAGATCTCAGAACACTTTTATAGTATTTTTAGTATCAGAGAAAAATCTCCTGAGTAGCTGTTCGATACTCAGATGATATCCGTTTTGCCCGACGTTCTATTTTACTATTTTACGGAGCAGTCGGCATGACTGCAGTGCTCTTCCTGACCCTGTGATTTTTTTTTTTTTTGTGAGTGTGCTGGATGTTATACTATTATAATCTGAGTAGCAGCCGTTGAGCTCAGTGTCAT
>AZMS01S00065740.1:172665-184568 GCA_000661875.1 Acanthoscurria geniculata | reverse complement strand
CTCCATTAGTGGAAAAGTAAACGTGGTGAACTAAAGGTTCGTTATTTTGAAATTTAGATTCGTAAAACTGAAAATATTTAGCAGTGCAAATATAGGACTTCTGAACGGTCCCGGCAAAAAGTTCGTTAAACTGAGACGTTCGCCAAGCTGGTGTTCGTTATAACGAGAGTTTACTGTATCCCCTGATTTTTCTTCGTGTGGTGTAATTTTGCATGTACGGTAATAGCGATACTAACTAAATGCGATGAAGAGTAGTTCTTAAAAGGACAAATGTATGTGTGAATACGGAAGAAATGCAGTGTATTTAAGGAAATATAGTTATGACGCTGTACGAAAAGATTTCAGTTAGCCTACGACGCCAGCATATGCTCTAAGTAGCCTGCCTTTTTTGGGCTGCGTTTTCGATCAATTTTTATCACAATGTTTTGACTCTGTATAAGCGGAATACCGAAAATTTGGAGGCTTCTGTTAAGAAACAAACGAGTTACTCCGGTTTAATTCTAAATTCGGGCGCCAATTCCTAATTAAAACTCTCACAGCTGCCTGCAACGGAACTTAAATTTCTGCCTCTTAGCTTTGAAGCCAACCACATACGTTTATTATACAAGCATGTATTCCAGCTTTCTAAGAAACCTTTCTCAGGACCGTCAGAACATTGTGTAGTGCAGGTGTACAGGAGGAAACAGATATAGGTGAGTTTACGAAAATATGGGAGGCATATGTAGACGCAACATAAAAATATTGAAAAAAAAAAAAAGGATATAGGTGCAGTATAGCAAAAAAGCCGAAAGGGAAATGGATGGGGACTGTGTGTGTGGCGTAGATGTGTAAGTGATTGTATAAATCTGTGCACAGTTTGATGACGGTTAAGGAGAAGTTATGCCGTAAGATGGGCATTCCTCACAGAAAAAATAGAGATGAAACATTTTCGTTTTTTATAAGCTTGATAGTTAAATACCAATTGAGTTTTGTTCACTGTTATGCCCCTTGAAAAGCGTTCCCAAACAGTGCGTTATTAGTTCTACCACAGGGGCGGGTGAGACAAGCCTTTGAAGAACGTTCGGTTATGATTGTTTCCCCCATAGGGTAGAGGGAAAACAAGTTACTTTGGCCTTTTACGCTTGTGCATTTAGAGAATAGTTTTATAATTTACGCCATGTTGAACGGACAGAATGCTCGTAGAGTTGGCGAACTAATCAGTCCTATAGATATGTATTTTTTTTTAAGTTTATAAAGGTTTTAGAGTGTTTAGGTAGATGTTCCCTCAAATTTAGATGCTGTAGGAAATTTTGAAAAAGTCGAGTAGTAAACTCTATTTAGCAGTTCCGAACGAAGAGCTTATTTTAAAAGGAATATAAACACGTACGATGGGGCGAAGAACGTTGTAAACATTCCGTTGCCCTGGCATTTCCTCTCATACCTGCGAGGTATATGAGGAACAGCAGGTCAGAGGAAATGCAAGGGTAACGGAATCTGCCACCGTACTGCCACCTGGGGTACGAAGAGAGAGCACAGATTACTTGCCTCAGACAATCTGAATGGCTATTACACCATAATGCACAAGAGGTGGACTGTAAGGTGCACGCAGCAGTGCCGACCAGCAAGGGGACACACATAAAGACGACAGGACTTCAGAACCACCTAAAGCTGCTCTGTTAAGTATCCGAAAAACCATGAATGCAGCCATACGTGGTTCCACTTCAAGAGAGACCATTTACTGACGCCTGGGGTAGGTAGGACTTCAGGCTCGACGTGCATTGCCGCTTACACCTTTAGAGCAGTGACCATCATTGGATTCTGCCGTGCTTCACGGGATTGGCGCACTTAATGGCTTTATACGATCTTTAGCTACGAATCAGGCTTCTGTTTGGGCTCCTATGATCACTGGAAATGCATGTTGTGACGGTGCGTGGAATGAATGAATCCCGGAGCAATCGTCGAGCGACGTACTGCAAGAACGGCAAGCGTCATCTTGTGGGACCCCACCAAATACGACAGTCAAACACCTCTCGTGGTCATCAATTTGACCGCTTCCTTTTACTTGGACCGTATATTAAACTTGGAAAGAGGATAGCAGAGCAAATTGTAAGAAGTGTTAGTAAAAATAAACCGAGGCCTGCTGATTGCCTAAGTGCCTATTTCAAAACTTGTTCCTCGAAGTCAAGCACAAAAGAAGAAGCGAAAACTCTAGAGAATAACGTAAGGAAGATCCTACGGTATCCCGTGGATATCAGGGCCCGTTTCCCGAATGGAATTCGTACTTATGCCGAGGGTTACTGCAGAATTAACTGTTCATTCAGATATAAAAGAAAAAACAGAAACCCTTATCTCCTTGCTTGTTCTCATGTTAGAATTCGAAATACGCTGTTTGCGATCTGCTTAAAAAAAAAAAAAAATCAGAAAACTGCACCTGGCAAAACTGATTTTAACAAAGTTTGTTGCTCTTCCAAACCTATTAAGACGCTGTAGAAATCGAAGTAAAGGAATTTATTTAAACGCTTAAGTCATTTATTTAATGCGTAGCAAGCTGTAAACACTGAAAAATGTGAGTATTTCCATATAACGCTCAAAATTAATGAAAATTAAGATACACGAAACTACTGCATGATGCAAGTTTTTTTTTTTTTTAACGGTCTTAAAGATATACAAATAGGAGAGCCTGTTAAATATGAACATCCTCTGTTCTAAGTATGGCTTCGTTGATTCACATTTCTGATAAGAAATCACACCAAATATTAACCACAAACATAGTAATTTTTAGCACAACATGGTAAATGTTAAGTTTTTTTTCTTCTGTGTTGTATTTGTAATAAATTTATAAAAGAGCTTCTGTTCTCTCTTACAGTTTATAACGTCTACACTTATTGTGCTGTCTGCCTTGGAATTCGGACTCCTTTTTCAACGCGATAGCGGTTCTTCAGGGAAGCTGTTGCCACTTATGTCATTTATATCCGTTGCATTTAAAATTGTCACTTACGTAAGTACTGTCTTCTTATAAGGCTGTAAGTACTATTTCTTGGACTGTTTTTGGAAATGCTGGATCCTCGGAAGAATGTATTGATTCCCTGTCTCTCAAATAGTTTTTTCCATACTCTAGTAACTAAATATCAGTGCAAGAGTAGTACACACCCTTTCATATAGAAAACATAATCAGATACATGCTATTTTTGTTTGTAACATAGATTAAATCCTGGATATTGAGATGTGCGTCACTACCATCATTATTCTTTTTGAAACAGTTAGAAGCGAAAAACATGGACTAAGTGGGGAAACATATACGCCATCTGCTTTTGCTTTCTCTACGGAAGCGGAGTAGCTGTGGTGGTGAGGGGGGATTCCATTCATGTTACCAAAATTCAAAGCTATCCCATACATGTCTCCACCAAGAAGAATGGAAAAAAATGTGCGAAAACATTAACAACTGTTTGACACAATTACTGTTTCCTTTGTTTTCACACTGATTCGAAATCTTTTTTAAAATTTGTTTCACATACCGTTCCCGATAAATCCAGTGTAGGATACAAAAGGCTGTGAAGTAGCCCTGCAATACCTATTTCATTATCTTTCACCCTGACTGGCTGAAAGAGCTGTTGAATAGTTTGCAGTTGCAGAAAACGACCCCTTGCGTGACACATGGAATGCATCAGTTGCACTGCTAGTTCATGTTGTATTCCTCATCCTTGAATGTCTTGTAAATGTGTCGATCCTCCTAACCTTCCTTGTTCCTTTTTGTTAGAAGTAGTAGAGATCACTTATCAGATTAATAAAGAAAGCATCAAATGACAGTGCGCATGATGCGAAAGCTGCGTGGTGATTCGTATATAAGGGTTTGAAGGAACTAGACACTGTCATTTGATGTTTTAGTGTTCTGGAGAGAACCAAAACCCTTACGCACACGTTACACAAGTTGTAACAAACACCGTCAGAACTAGTGCAACACCTGTAGAAACGATAGGACTTGTGAGCGTAAGGGCAAATGTGTCTGAAAATATTACCTCATGGAACAAAGCTGTATATCATTGGGAAGTAGTTTATAAATAATGTTTTGTTTACATAATCAAAATCTGATGGCCCCTCAAATTGGTAGGGGGAAAATAATGAAATAGAAAACATGTAATAATACAGTAAGAGAAAGGCGTTTAAGCAGGCGCAAACTGTACCTGTAACATGGATTAATATTTAATAGGGCATCCCCTGCTCCTTATGATCATTGCTCATTGTTTGATCATGGTCTCAATTAATTCCTGAAGTTCAGTGATTGCCACGATGTGGTTCCAAGAATGGGTAACAGCTTCAATCAGTTTTCGCTTATTCTTTGGTACTTGTTTTTTTTTTCTCAGCGCCGACATTCTATATCAAAGTTCTCAATGAGTATCAAGTCCAGTGACTGAGCTGGTCACTGTAGCCTCTGCATTTGCTGCAGCTGGAACCACTGCTGAACATCTTTGGCACGGTGGCAATGGGTGGTATCATCCTGGAAAATTAAGACCCCATCAGGAAACAGGTCCGCTGCAGACGGAAAGAGTTTGCTTTGGAGAACCGGTATGTGCTCCGTAGCGTTAGTCATACCTTCGACGATGTGCAGTCTGCTGACACCACCTGTTGACATGCAACCCCATATAACTTTGGCTGGATGTTTGACTTAAGGGATGGTACAGGAAGGAATGAATGCCTCGCCTTGCTGACGGCGTATCCATGTGTTCCCATTCTTCTGATTAATAGAAAATTTTTGCTTTCGTCACTCCATATAATCTTTTTTTCTCCGCCGTCCAGTGCTGATGACGCTTGGCCCATGAAACACGTTGATGGTGTTGATGCTCAGTTACCAGTTTTACGGGGATGAGGGACTGGTAACGGAGTAACCCACATTTTTTTGGTTTTATCCATGTTTATTTAATGGACGGAAAACTGTATATGGGTTGATATCCATTCCGTAAACCTCAGACATCTGCTGTTGCAGATCGCCACAATTAAGGCGCCAATCAGCCAAGAATAACCGCTGCAGGACTTTGTCCTCCCGATGAATAGTCGATCTCCTCCTCCGACCTGTTTGCGGCTTATCAGAAACAGTAAGAATACATTCATATCTAAAGATAGTTCTAGAAAGAGTACTGGGCGCACAACTCACGCGAGATACGATTTCTCTACAACTAAGGCTTTATTCATGGAAAAAATAATTCTGTGCTGACTTTCCGTACTGAGAAGTTTAACAATAGACATGACTACAGAAAAAGTTTGCAGTGATCATATTAGGTTGGTGCAGATTCAGTGTCACTTTCAGAAGTTGGACATGTGCTATCCCACCAGCAGAACGGTGTCGTCCAGCAACGTCACTTGGAATATGTCACAGGGTCAGTATATATATATATCTGTTGTACGTGATGTATGTGTTATTTTGTGAAGAGGCTCAACAGCGAGTACATAGGCTTCGATTGAAGTGAACAGTGGAGACAGACCCACTGCAGATGTTTTTGCTTTGAGTTCAAACTCCGACATTACTGGGGTATGGCTACTCGAAACATTAATGTGGCATTTATGATGGGCACTGCGAATGAACGCACCATACGTCGATAGTTGGCAAAATTCCAAACAGGAGGCATGTCTCTTGAAAATGCCCCTCGAGGTCGTTCACCAGTAGCCATAACGGATGAAAACCTGAAGAACATCGTGGAAGCTGGCCCCACGGCAAAGTGCCCATGAGACCATACGAATTGACAGCAGCCATCAAGATACTTCGTTTGGAGCTGTGCATTTTCCTGTTTGCCAGTCGTAAGAGATCAGAAAAAAAGGGCTCTCTCCTGGCACCTGCCGAAGTTTCATCAGCAGCCCGGGGCGGATCAAGAGGAGACTCCGAAAAAGAAAATGCAGAAAGGAAAATGAGATCGCAAGACAAATGTGGCAGAGCAAAATAAACGCTCAAAAACCAAACAACTAAAAACGAGATGATCAGTAAATAAACTTAATAACTGTTGGGCTTAAGCGCAAGGTTTCAATTGGGTCCGCATCTCACCACAACTGCATCCGCAGTCAGTGTATAAAAGGACCGCACAATGAAACATAAGCGATCAAGCAGTCGAGGTAATAATCAGTCAAGGACAGCGTAAGAGTTGAGAGAGAGAGAGATTCTGATGGTTTACAAGATCTGCAGGGTCCACTGGTCGACGAAGTTATGTGTTCCAGAGATGTGTAGCTAAGTTTCGAAAGGAGCTGTATTCCTGATGTGCGACAACTGAACTAAATTTTTAGTGTCTTCGACAACTAAGGAAATGGAGTAATGGATGACGTTAAGGTGCTATCATCAAGGTATGATTTTGGTCTTAAGTAAGCTGACCTACATTTCACTATTGCTTTATCTCCTGTCATTGGAATATAAGCAATAAAATCTTGCATTAAAGCATATACATATCTGTGTTTGTGATAAATTTAGATAAGTCTTTCTATCAAGGCAACAAAGTCACGTTATATGACTTCTCATGCACAGGGTGCAACAATAACAACTTAATATAACACATAGTACAACTATAGCAAAAGTAGCAACTTAATAATTTCCAACATTAACAAAAATATAAAGGGAACAAATAAAGGGGTCCCGGCCTTGTTACCCTAAAGGCTCTTTGCAGCCTCCAGGAACCGTATGAGTTCTATGAGGATTTCTGTTCTTTCGGGTCCTTAGCAGTCGAGGGAAAAACCTGGTAGCTAGTGCATCTGAGTGTAAGCTGGCTTCAGATGAGGATTTCTGTTCTTTCGGGTCCTTAGCAGTCGAGGGAAAAACCTGGTAGCTAGTGCATCTGAGTGTAAGTTGGCTTCAGATGTTCCTCGTTTCCGGGCAGTTGGTCAAGTAGTCTTTCACAGCATCTGTACACCGGAGAGTGTATGGTTCTCCTCTCACACAAGTACCGCGGGCACTACATGTGCTTTATCGTTAGTTGGGTGATTTCCGAGCAATAACTATAGCTTTCCGCTGAAGGTTCGTCGATCAACAGATAGGTCGCAGCCGCATTTGTAGAGAACAGTGGCGATCAGCACAGTAGGAGCCACCAAAGCACTACCAAAACCATTCCTACACCCGGAGAAAATTATGGCTCTCGTGTGCGGTTTGGTTTCGCCCTGATCCATCTTTTTTTTAATTAGAGCAGGTGAGGGAGACTGTTATTGTGTAACACCACTGTGCTGAAATGCAGCAGATGCACGTAAAGCTCCATGTGAAGCTGCCAGTTTTAGCCAACATGCACTGTGTCCTGTTGTTGCATGACAACGCTCGCCCACACCTTGCTCCCATGGATCATCACCTGTTCAGGCATCTGGATCATTACCTGGGGGACAAGACCTCAAATGCAGAGATGTCTGTCAAGCTGTTTTCCAATTCCGTACCTCACAGACTACGGAATTTTATCACTGGGATCCACAGTCTGGTAACATGTTGGCAGAACCGTGTCATTGCAGAGGGGAACAATTGGGTTGATGCACAAGTTTGTGCCGTTTTTCTCATCGTCGTACAGTACTGTATTATGCCAGAAGTGTACACTTAATCAGTCAACTATGTATTCCCCTCAGTTGTCAACGATGTTGGCCCACCGGTTGGACAGGTCTTGGATGCCTTTCTTGAAAAAACTTCCTGGTTTTGCTGCAAAAAAAAACAAAAACAAGGAAAGGTCTGGAAGTCAGCTTCATTTTGGAAGGTCCTGCCTTGGAGTGCATTAGACAGAGAGCAAAAAAGGTGATAGTCGGACGGGGCTACATCTGGGGAATAGGCTGGATAGGGAAGGATCTCCCAATTCATTTCCTGAATGAATTGGAAATGAATGTGAGGGAGTGCGTTGTCATGTTAGAGGATGGCACCATGACGTCGACGTTGCGTTTCTCTTGAAGTGCGGCATGCACGCAACGGAGTTGCTCACAGTGAAGTTCAGCGTTGATGGTCTGATTCCTCTGCACACTTCCCAGTGAATAATTGCCTTGCATGTCCCACCAGACACACAACATGATCTTCTGAGGATGGAGTTCAAAGTTGCCACCTCGGAACCTGTCGAACCATTTTCGGGATGTTCTCAGACCAACAACATCTTCCCCATACACAGAACATATCTGCAGAGTAGCTTCTGCGGCCGTGGAACCTTGTTAAAGTTGTACAAGAGCAGATGCCGGATATGGACCTTCTTGTCAACCTGACACTCCATACTTCCGGACCTATTAAGGCAAAAAGCATGATCACAATCACGCAACGCAATTTGAGCTGGATACACAATAGTATAAGCTACATTTCTGATATACAACGATTCATCTACAACATTGCTATTATCCTGTAAAAGCAAAATGAAATAAAACGGCACGAACTTGTGCATCAACCCAATACTTTGACCAGGCGGGTAAGTGTTTTCAGGTGGCACTATCATTTCTGACATTTCACATGCACCAACACAATACACGGCTTCTGACTCCAAATTCCTAAAAAAAAATTACATCGTTCAGAATTGATCTGTGACAGCTGTGATTTGGTTATATTGTCTATGACGCGATACTCACTTTTCATTGGCCCATTCAAAGTGCACGACAGTACCCTCTTTTGTCCACACCTATTTGTTCTGACATCAAATTTTGAATCAGTATGCATCTGAAGATTCCTGATAATCTTTCTAATGATATCCAGCTTTGTTCAATAAGTTGATGTTTTCAGACATGTATCTGCCCTCAAATGTACAACTCCTGTCATTTCTACAGGTGTTGCACTTATTGATGTTCGCAGTTTTGTCTTACAAATGCCTCTGTATATCCATAAAAAAAAAATATGAACAGCATTGTGTATCCAATTCTTTCATCAGCTTTTCTTACAGTAAATTTTTTTTTCTGATTTACCAGTTCCAAAATACCGAAACCCCTGCAAAGTTTTATAGCACCGAAGAGAAAAGCCAACTGAAATACCTCAAAGAGATCAAAATTTGAAAGCTATAACACAGTCGGACGGACACCTTTAAGGACTTAAGATGTAATGATGTAAGAGACCGTGATTTTCATAAGTTCATGCAGAACTTTTATCGTGATGACTCCAAAGGTAGAATCGTCGGACAAAAGAATCTGAAGTTACATTTTCCAGAGGGTGTCAAAGTGAGTGGGTAAAATTTTTCGCTGAATGTGGTGACATGACGTTCTGCAATTACAAGGATGATTTAAGTTCCTTGGATATGAACACAGAGCAGCCGAACGGAGACTTCCCATCGATTCATCAAAGATCTGCCTGAAATTTGACTTCCACAATAGCAGCTTTTATCCTTCTATCCCAATAACACATTCAGTTACTGTAAAATGAATGTACGACGGTGGATCAGTAAAAAAGGCTGCATGTGTGATTATAAGAAGGAATGAATGCCTGGGAAATAAATGCATACGGGATGCACCATACTTGTCTTTCAAAGAAATCACCATGTCGACTGAGACATTTGACTGCAGGTCCATCCCTGCTCGATAGAAACTACATCCCTGCTGATGTAACTGAACAGTGTTTATCACTTTCTTCGTCACAGTTGAACCGACAAATGACAGGAACCTGAACTGATGGCTTGAAATCTTGGAGAAAAGCCTCGCGTTGTCGAACCCGGACGGTGAATTTCAGCTGCGGGACGCTCTAGTGAGACGTGTTGTTGCCCTCACCCCCTCCTGGAGGTTTCGAGGAGTGTTGCAACAATAATGTTCGTTGCTACCTACTACGCTTCTAGCCATCATCATTAACAGCATGAAACATCACTGTGGGGCCTGCATTTCTGTGAAGGGTAATCTCACTCCATGTTGAGGAACTTTGGCTATTTCATTGTGGCACCTTATTTTTGACGGGATTCTGTACGTGCTGTTTTTATAGGAAATAAGTATTTCATATCAAGTTTTTTGGGTCTTTCTCTAACGTGCAATATCATACAGGTCTTCACCAGATTTCAAATTCAACTTGCATTTTTTTAGTTGTCGCGATTTTTGTTTTGTACTTAATTTATGGAGACCATGTATATGACTTCAGGTATATATCTATTATCGCGGCTGCAGTTTCTTTGTTTAAAAGCTTATTTATAATAAGCAGTCCATGGGTATATGACAGAACTGCTTTTGGTCATATTTTGCTTTAGCTCTCGCACTGAAAATAAAACCCGTGCTGGGATTGAATCCAACCCTCTCAGTTCCGGAGTAAAGCTTGCTGTCAACTACACCACATGGGAGATTGTAAGTTCCTTTTAATTGGCCTACCTCATCGTCGGGCTATAACAAGTTCTGAACCGAAATACTCCGGACTGCTGAAAGTTTTAAGTTTCAAGATGGAAATCCAAATGTAGAATGTATTTAAATGGTTGAGTGTTTTTTATCATATTACTCTTTTCTCTGGGTATGTTTGAACTCACGAGACGGATGCTACTATGGCTTTAGCTTGTTTATTCCTTATGTTATCTTTGGCTATGTGTTTCGTGATATTAGCTGTCCTTTTGTTTGGCTCAGGTTTGTTTCCTGTTCGAATTCTGTGTCATCTCCTTGTGATCCATATGTTCCTGTGCAATGCAAAGCTTCATGCCTTTTAGTTTCATTCACACTGTGTGCTATGAGAGAAATCTCACACTATCCAGTGCTTGGGATCGAATCAAAGCCTCGATATTCCGGAACCAACTACATCACACCGGCAAGTACTTTGAATACCTTAACTAGAATCTTCTCTAGGCTGAGCACTGGATAGCTCATATTTGACGATGTTATGGCTTATATCCATGCCTCATGGTTTTGGAATCAATCATTTTACCAATTCTACCATGTAGAATTCTACCAATTCTACATTTTACCAATTCTCCACTACCTTAAGTAACCTCTTTTCTGTGGGCCGTTACAGTACTGGTAATGTTTCTTTCTGTTTATTCCACCCTGATATAACTTTTCCCTTGGGAACGTTTTTTTTCCACTCTTGTCCCTAGAAGTCAGCACATTTTAAACTCGGGGTTACACTGATGAGAGTCCTAATTCACCAACTTAGAGAAAATCGGGTGTCCTTTGCGTATTTCACCTGCACGCAGTGCAGTACATATGTCGCTTTAGTTTTTTAGTTTCTTTCCATGGTCTTCCTCTAACAGACTGTTGCAACTTATTCTGATAAACAAAGTAGTCCTATTTTTTTTGTGTGTGTGCTTCTGTTGGTATCGTTACTTAGCTGTAATGCTCATGTTATTTCTGGGTAATAGATAAGCATCAAACATTTCAATGCAGGAATCTGTAAGCCTTTGCCTAGCAGTGGGACAAACTGCTTACAAAAGCATTAAACATCACTTTCTTCGGCTACTTGTTTTTCTTCTTTCATACCTGCCATGTCTATCCATGTCTTTTAGATGATGCCCTCTTAACTAAATATAATACATATGTTTTACTTCATCCTGTAGTAAAAACATTTTTTTTACTTTAAATCTTGTTTTGATAGTGCATTTTTGATGTAGTTTGTAAAACGTTTTGTGAATATTATTCTGATTGCGGCCTACTTCATCTTATAAATATGAAGCTGACTGAGACCTAAATAGGTTCTTGATTAAAATCTTTTTTTGCCGATATTACATTGTAGTCTGTCAGTTGTGATTTTACATAGGATGAACTAAAACTATTATCAGTAACATTACAGTAAATCTTTATTTCGTGTTAGACAAATGCGCAGAAGTTTATCTGTGAAGGCCTTGGTTGGAGTATCTGAAGGGTTTTTAATTGCTACTCACAGGAAGAAACAATTTACAAATTTTATTAAATAAGGCGGCCCGCAAAGTAAGTTTTAGGATTGAATTTTTTTTAACATATAGAAAACGGTGTCGTTGACTCCCTCCACTTCCTATAACACAACAGAAATATGCTTTCTGTCGTTTTATAATCGTCGAAGGCCTGCACACGTTTCTTCTCCTGAA
>AZMS01S00065740.1:49195-61384 GCA_000661875.1 Acanthoscurria geniculata | reverse complement strand
GGAAATCGTTTTAATCCTTAGCAGTCTTAATTATTCTTTAATCTTAACCTTCTTGGTGATAGTGTTGTTGAGGAGAAACCCTTAACGCCTGCATTTAGTTAAGGTTAACGTACGCTTATAATGGTATGTTTTCTCCAGGTTTTTCGTCCCCTTCATTCTTTTAAAGAGTCCAGTGAGTCCTACAGCATTTTGAAACATAAATATGAAAACCTGTAGCCTCCTTTAAGGGTGGGAAAGAACACGAAAACAAAGACGAGCGCGAAGAATGAAAGAAAGTTCTGCCTTCTGTACTGCTTATTTAGAGCTGAGACATCTGATTCTGTTTTGGGAAATGAAGAAATTAATTATCCGCATGATCTCATTGGTGGTTCTTTAATCCTTTCAATTTAATTTGTATGTCTGAGATTTCTCCCATACCCTGCTATGGCTATTAACGGAGTCTTTTCTATCTTCTGATTTTCTATAGGCTACAATAATAACTCTGAAGTAAAAGTGCGAATGAATTAGGAGGCATTAGCAGCCTTTTCCCTATGTATTGAAGAGACGTCAGAAGCATGTAACGGACTAAATAAACCTCTTTTGGATCTGATTCTGGATTCACACCAGCTCTTGAGTACCCATCCATCATTTCTTCGGTCCTTTTCACAAAAGCGCAAGTGTAACTTTTTCTTTTAAGCATTAGTATGTATGCGGTGAGAGTGAATGAGGGGTGACACTCACAGAACAGGAAATAGTAACTTTTCCTACGGGCCACTAGAGAAGAGGCTGATGGAGATATTGGAGCAAATGTGATTGGGTGGTAAGGAGCTTGCTTCATAAACTACGAGATGCTGGTCTGATTTTAGACTGGGACCAAAGTGGGTAATTCTTACAACACTAATTATATCTTGCACGTTTTGATATATGCTTGTTAATAATTAATTTTATTTAAAGATTTTAATGATTTCCATTTTAAGTAACAATATGATTTTATTTCCAGCTAAAATAAAATCATTTCGTTACTTAATATTACTTTGTTTGATGAAATGTGGCATTTTGACAAAACTACGTTCTGATTACGATTCCCTAGTTTGCCGAGGTGCAGGCCGTGCTTGACTGTTTTTAGTAAGCCGCATTTATTCATCATCTGTTCATTGAAAAGTTCAATGCCATGAGCCCAAATATTTATCGTCGAATGCCTCTTTGATTCTGGTGTGTCATTAAACTTGTGTTGACTAAAACTACTTTTTTTTCATCTAAAGTTTTAGTCACCGGTAAAAATGTTTGCTCACTTTATTTGCCCTTTAATCACCTCGATCCTTTTGTAATTCTTATAGATCTTTAATATATAAATTTTTCTTTTGTTCTGGCTGTAGAAATGCCTCCTAAATTTACATCAGGAACAGAAATAATTGGTATTTTGAGACTGAAGCAGGAATTCGTCCAAAAGTATAACACGTTTGAATTCCCTTGAACAAACACTACCATGAGCAGAATCGAACATCTGGGATTTAGGTAATTTTTTCATCACTGTGACGAATGTCCAAAGTGTCTTTCAAATAAACGGTATAAATCACAGTATTTTCTTCGATGTTTCTCACAAATGTTTGCCTATTTTGCATCCTTTTCGAACTGATCTCTCTCGATTTTTTATTCAATGTTACGTGAATGCTGAAGTTGTCAAGATGATCTTGAAAGTAATGTGAAATTTTTAAGCATTTGTTTTTCCTTGACTTTAGCATGGTGATCAAGTTCACTGACAATGATGAACTCCAGTGGCATGGCTACATATATGCCTCTGCCCTTTTCTTGAGTTCTGTAGTCACGATGTTCCTCAGAATTAATAACCTGGACATTCTCATTCCTGCATCGCTCGTACCACGGTTGGGATTATCTGCAGTTGTGTACATAAAGGTAAGTTAAGATGATACAATGTCTGATTGTTAAGTACTGTGTAAGTGATTATAGTAACTAAGCTCTAGAAATAGTAGAAAATGTTTTCATCGAAGGATAGCGTTGGACACAACCAAATCGAAAAACGTTATTGCACAGCGGTGTCCTCAGACCACGTCATAAAAAGCACTGAAAAGCTACGATCTGTATCACCTATCGTATCAATCGTCCTTCCTGAAATGAACGGCCGGACATTTAAGTGAAATCTTGGAAATATACGACTGTACATATCAGGGGAAAACGTCGACAATTTGAATTTTTTAAGCACTACCTCAACAATACGAAAGTCGATGACAGGTAACAAAATGGTTGATATCGAGTAATGACTTTTGATGTCAGTGAAGATGCTAAGCGCTGTTACAAACTGAAGGAAATGTGCATGATGTGAGCAGAAGGAATGGTGACACTGAGCGCGTCGGAAAAATGTGATTTCAGAACAGTCAGTTTCACTATAATTTTCACTTATTTTGTAGCAAAAACAAAACTAGGTTTGTGCAGTAAATGCTTCTGGTTTTTGATTCGTAGAAAGCAAGAATTTGTTGAAGGCTTTACTCTTTCCATTTGTAGAGGTAAGCGGATTTGTACAAGAGGTGTTTGGAATGTTTTGCCTCCGCGCTGCTAGGTGACACCAGCCGAGTAACCTTAAGGTTTGACTTGCGAGTATATCACTTTCTTCGCTGTTCCTTGAACTTAAGTTTGCCGTAGTGTTGGGCTGAATAACCACAGTGGTTTGCGTTGTATTCAACATAAAATAGAGGGGCTACTTTTCAACGATGTCGAAAGGCATCAGCCTGCTTCCTGGTTATCGAGTTTTACCAATCAGTCGTGTTCTTCAGGGAAAAAGAGAAAAGCCGATGCTGCTTCAACATGACAACGCCAAATGGTCTCAATCGCCATACTTCTTCCGCGACAGAGAGCTTAGGATTTGAATATCACTACCTTCCTCACGGCCAGATTTGGCATCTTGTGGTTGTTTGGAGCTCTCGATAAACATATCAAAGGGCGATGAAGTGCAGGCCGCTAAGATAAAAATGGTCTCGAAAACAGCCTGAAGCTACGGGTCTAAACACTTGTTAAGCGCTAGGGATATTGTACCGAACTGGAGGGCAACTATGTGGAAAAAATAAAGTACGGAATTAAAGCATTCGTTCTAAGATACATTTGGTTTCATTTCAATACGTTATTTAGAAGTTAAATGCAAACATGGAGGCAAAACCTTCTGAAAACCCATCGTAGAAAGCATACATTATCATTTCCTTAAACATCAGAACAGGAAATTGTCAAAGAGTGAATCATTGAAGTTATTAGGAGGCTAAATGTCAACTTCCGCTGAATTAATGGTAGTATCTGTCACATACTTGGCTAAAGTTTTATGAGGGGAAGAAGGCAACATCTGGGGACTGGACGAGTCCACTGCGTTTTGAAGGGATCAGCCTCTGCTCCATTTTCTCCTGCTTTATGATTTGAGTTTGTTTTCAAGCAGCTGTCTCTTGATTTTGTCAACCACTATTTCATTATAAATCAGCAGCTGTTTGTTTGTCTGATAAACCAAATTCTTTGGAAAGTAGTGAAGCAACACGTTTGATTATACCTGAGGTGATTTCAATCGATGTTCTCTTATTTTCTTCTTGATCTCAACTTTTTTCAGTTTTTATGAAAACTGCACAAATTGCCTGAAAAGTTAAAAAAATTAGTTTTATTACTGCATTACGTTTAATCACATTGAAACTCACCAAGAGAAGCAGTTTTCTCGTCGAGTATGAATGAGTGACTAAAACAGCTGCTGCTTCACTTCAAATACTTTGAGAAATCGTATCGCGCCTCTTGGTGGCGGTCTGAAGCTCAAAATTAGTATTTCAGAATTTCAGTGTTTTGAAGGCGCTTAACCCAGTGGTGGGGGCTGTTTTCAGCAGTAGGTTTTGATTATATCTTAAGGTTCCCCAGTGAAAGATTACCGAAAACGTTAATCTCTTACTAGAGACTAGCTGCTATACATCTGCTCCCACACATACTGAGTTAAGTTCATATCAAATAAGTATGCAAGACCCGTGCATACGTTCAGTGTTTGCCCTCTTAAGTATGGTGCTACTAACCATTCGTACGATATGACGGCGAGAATTATCTTCCAAAAAATTAATGCTTCTCCAGCTGTTGGAGCTTAAGGCTACGTATCTGTCTCAGGATCTCACAGTAATATCTTACCGCTGTCAAAGACTATAAATGATGTAACAGTCTGTCCACTCACTATACTGATGTCGTTCTCGCCGAAAACAGGAACTACTGAATGTTTCTTATTCGCAACAGAACAGGACTTGTTGATTATAGGGTTGTAAGCAAATGACTCGTCATCGAACTGTACTTGCTACCAATCGTTAGGCTACACTGGCTATGTTCTGGTTAGCACTTCCTGTGGACCTTACGTTGACTAGAGGTTAGAGGGACGCGGTCACACTGATCTCTTACCATAAAGACAAACTCGGTGAAACAACTCTGTGAAAATGCCTGCGTACCGTCTTCCATGAATACTCGCTAGAGTTCAGTTGTCAGTTCTGACTAGGAGTTAAGCTCATATGAAAAAAATCACCAGAGGCAATTTGTATATTTAGCGGTCACATTTTTCAATAAATTAGTTTGTTGTGGGCTCCTAAGCATTACAGTGCGTTTCAGAGGACCTGTTCGACCACATTTCCCTGTGAGGGGCAGCCTGGGAGCCCAGCACGCCCTTCACTAACTTCCAGAATTAACTACATTCGTGTCTATAAATTAAGAGTTAAGGACAGCATGAAAAATTCCGGGCACACAAGTCGATGACTAGTGGCGACAGTAATCTGGCGTCACTGACACAAGTAAGAGGCAGATATCGGAGACTGGTCGGCCATATGGTGATAAAAGTTGAAGCGTGAGTCGGTAGACTTATGCATTTGCGATGTGTTAATGTGACGATTTGCCTGTGGAGTTGTTATGGCAGCTTGTGCTACATCACGAAGAAGACATTTGGATGATTTCACCCGTGGTAGAATTGTTGGTAAACTGGAAGAAGGACAACAAGAGACGTATCACAGGAGTTAAGAATTCCCCAGAGCGTATTCGCACGGATCTGGAAACAGTTTTCAGATGAAGGAATAGCTACCAGAAGGTACAACAGTTGTCGACCACGGAAATCTACTCCACAGGAAGATCGTTATCAGGCTGTAACGGCCAAAAGAACTCGCCACATAACTGCTGGAAGGTTAGCAAAACATCTGCAATCAAACACTGGAACCACAGTATCGCGGCAGGTCGTCCATGTCAAGGCGTTTGAATGAAGTAGGTTTGTATGCCCGTGAACCGGTACGATGTTGGTTTGTATGCCCTTGACCTCAGCAGGCAAAACAACCCGTTATCGATTGTGTCGTCAATACTTTCAACTACAGTG
The DNA here is from genome assembly GCA_000661875.1 of Acanthoscurria geniculata. Lineage (NCBI taxonomy): Eukaryota > Metazoa > Arthropoda > Arachnida > Araneae > Theraphosidae > Acanthoscurria > Acanthoscurria geniculata. The sequence continues at coordinate 56,037 of AZMS01S00065740.1, read as the reverse complement.
ACGAGCAATGGGCTAATGTTCTGTTCTTGGACGAAAGCAGATTTTGTTTATCATCCGAATCGAGGGGTCAGTACATCTGGCGGTTCCATCAGAAACATCGTTGAAGTTGAACATTACAGGGATGGTGGAATAGTGGTTTGGGCTGGGATGATCAATGGAAGTACCAAGCTGGTGGTGGTGTAAAAAAAATCAATGAATGCCCTGCGTTATTGTGAGGAAGTTCTGTTAGCTTATGTAAGGTTGTTTTGTGGTGCTGTGGGAAATTCATCCGTATTTCTGGATTTATAACGCCCGCCCACATCACTCTTCATCTGTTGATGACCTGATGCAGAGCGAAGGAATCGACCGAATGGACTGACGTCCGTACTCTCCTGACCTGAATCCGATTGAACATGCTTGGGATGCTCTTGGTAGACGCATTGCAGAACGCAATCCCCCCACATAAAAAATAAAAAACCACCCTGGTGATGGTGCTGACAGGTGAATGGCTGAACATCCCTCAGTAGCTTCTGGACAATCTCGTTCGAAGTATGAGTCACCGATGCCAGTTACGCATTGCAGTGAAGGGTGGACATATCCTTTATTAAACTTCATGGTGGTCAGTTATTCCAAAGTTTCTGTCCATTTTGTTTCTTGTGCGCCAATGTAAGGATCAGGTTAGTTTTGTTTATGTATCATTTTTGCTAATACTGTGCACAATTGTATGCCTATTTATGTGCCCTCATGTCCGTTTCATCTGTCTTTACGCCATGTTAAACTACTTTCAACACCATTCTCTTGAACAGAAAGTTTGCTATGTATATATCGCTTACCCCCTTAATTTATGGACATGAGTGTGTTAACGGTAATGTACATAATTAAACGTAATCACATTTGTGTCTTTTATTTGTTTCCGTAGTTTTCCCTCAATAGCTTATATTTCCTATGTCACCTACCGCTTTGTTTCTTCCTCGGAATATTGAAATTATAAGTGAGGATCGCGCAATTTAAGCATGGAAGCATGATACACAGTATTGGGAAAGTGAAACTGTGTTGCGCTTTTTCTTCTCAATACGCTGAGTACTCTGCTTTAAGCGATACTATTTTTTTTCTCAGTGGTCAGAGCATTCGGCTGCAGCGGAAAGTTCCTGGGTTCAATTCCCAGTTGCTACAATTGGCGCCCTATAGGCGGATTTCCGAAAATGATTCCAAATTGTGACTTACCCTTAATTGAGTGACTTTGGTATGTTTGGCTGGTTATTTGGCAGTATAGGTGAATTGTTCTGAGCTGTGTTGGAAATTAAAAAAATAATACGGAGGGGAAAGATGTAATGACCCTGGCCATATAAAGCCAGAAATGTGATGGCTGAGTAAATGTGGCAATAGCTCAGTGGTCAGGGCTCCAGCGGAAAGTTCAATTCCCAGTTGCTACAGTCTTTGCATAAGTATGAAACAGTATTACCAAAGAATACTGAACTTCAGATGCATCTTACCACTGAAGTAACTTTATATGCTACATGGACGAATATGCTGATGCCTCCAAGATCAGAGGCTTACACACCGTGCAATCAATAGTAGAAATCATCATGACAATGTTCTTTTAAAAGTTTGTCAACTAGTTTAGGTGGAGCAAATAGCCCACCTTCATTATGACTTACAAAGCGAAGTGAATAACGGTTTTTGTTTCGGAACTAGACTGATGTAATTGGTTTCGTGGTTGTTAGCTGTTGGCAAAGATATTGGAGTGTTGCTTTTTTTTTTCTCAATTAGGTGACGCCATACATGAGAAAATGGTGGGGTAGAGGTATAATTTCGTCCTGGTGGTTGAAAATGAAGTATGCTTCTAAAGAATTCAGTTCAGTAACTGAGTGAGTGGTGCAGATCACTTTTGCTTCATTAAAAAGGAATTTATGGTTCTTCTCCTGAACATGTCGGGGTATTGTTGATTTTGCCAGTTCCAATTTTTGACAGAGGATATATGTTCCAGAACTCTGAATTTTAATGCTCTTCGTGTCTGACCCATGTAAACTAATTCACGCTCAAATAGAATTTTGTAAATAACTCAGTGGAGACTCTTATAAATTTTACTGCAGAAACAGAACTGTCGTCACCAGAACCGATAAGATCTTTCCATTTTCAGTCTATCGCAGTTTCTCCCCTACCCCATGGATATTCACATCAACAAAAAATGGTTGCATTTTTATGTTTCACCGCTGTCTAAAAATCTGCTCTACAGAAGAAGCTCTTCAAGAAGAAATATTTTTTTTTACATTTTTTAAGTGTTATACCCATTCGCATACTATGTTTTCTTAGGGCGTTTTGCAACGTGTTGGTTATTTCTCGGTCAAATGCTATGTGCCCGAGAAATAACCAACACGCTGCAAAACTCCTGAAGAAAACATTCTATGCAAATTGGCATAAGTTAAAAATGTCAAAAAGTATTAATGACCGTGATATAATAGCAAATAACCAAACATGTAATAGCAAATAACGGCCGTTCCCCTGTCCAATGAGCGAAACTTTCTTTTCAATAAACAATACATATCCAGAAAACTTTCTCTTACAGTAAAATTGCCACATTCATTTAGATGAGTTACTATTTTCTGTGCAGATGTAGGACATTGAAGGAATAATGATACATTGTCCAAAGAAAGGAAGCGCGTTCACTTAGTTGCAGGTCATCTTCTTATGTTTGCTTGTGAAGAATTATACAATTGCTTAGTTGCATGTTTTCTATTGTTTCCGACTCTATTACCTCATGGGAGCAGTGGCACAGGCCTCTTCGGAATTGATCCCTAGTTCTTGTATAATCTTTCGCATGTTTGCCACTTTTCCCTGGGTGCTGCCAGGATTGCTTTTTGCTGTCCAACAGCCTGATAATGAAGCCGTGCCGTCTTCTTATCTGCCGTGTAGGGACACTCTGTGACGTAATGCCACATAGCCCGTCCTTTCCGCATTTACACGCCGGAAACTGGGTGATACCCCTTCTATGGAAATACACCTGTGTCCTGACGTGTTCGTTTAATATCCTGGTGTCTTCCTGACATCCAGGTAGCATCCTGGCCTTTGGCTCCTTCCCATACTCAAAGGAGGTTCTGCCCCTATCCGAGACAGCCCAATGATCAAGCCATGGCATCTCTTTTTTCCCATGTCTTCGTCCTGCCGTTACTCGTTTTGCGCTTGCCGTCCGCTACCGCCTTTTTGGCCAATTGCTCTGCCCTTCCTATATTTCCTCGACATGTGTCTGTCTTTTGGTTCAAGATGCACGTCATAGTTTCGCTCTGTTAGGTACACCCAGTACGTCTGTTGATACGTGCCTGTTAGGCACATGCACTTCTGGGCCTTGTTGAGAATCCAGAACGACGCCTGACTCTCTATGATAATGGCGTACTTATCTCCACTGGACTGTCGGGTGATCCAGTTCACCGCCTCGCAGATTGCATATAACTCAGCTTGTGAGTGGGTACTATCTTTTTCAAGTTGGTACATACTGTAATGTACCTTGACACTTCATTCCTAACCACCAGTCAGGCCGCTGCGGGTGCCATTCGACATCTAGGATCTATTCGTGTAGATTCCCAAATATTTTTCGTGTTCCTCCTTGTCCCCCACATCTTCCACAGAATCCTCCAGTGTTGCGAGTGGATCATATAAAACTTTTGATCCTGCTCCAACATCTCGGAGTTAATTTCCTGTCCCGCGAATACGACTGGCCTCCTGGCTTCGCGCCTCACCTGTAGGTCGAGACGGACGAGCCCTTTTACGACTTGTAACGCATCAGTGAAAGTCATGGCATAAGCTTTAGCTGTCGCGATGATCCATGGCTTTTGTATGCTCGTCCGTCTCGACCTCGAGTCACTTTCACCTTCTGTTCCGGACACCAGATACATACTCGAAACACCATACCTCTCTTAATTGCCCGTTTATAATAGGTTCTAACTTCTCTCATCGAAACCCCATTGTTCTTGATTGTTACCCACCGTATATGGTTTGCCGCTGCATTGGCCCTTTCCGCAGTCAGTATTAGTTTCATGTGCTCTTAGAACTGGATCTTGTCATCATATACTATGCCCAGGATCTTCACAGTGCGACTAACTTTGATGCCAGGGATCCTCGTCGTTGGGCGATCATGTGGTCCTGAAGCACCCAGGAGCCAGATTGCATTGGTCCTGCCCTCGCGGATTGTCAACTTATGATTGTCAACTTATGATAGTTGGCTCATAGCTGCACTTCTTTCGTGGCTTTCTTCCCCCATGTGCCGCTACATCTCCGTTCTGGTACTGTTCGCCATTACCATACAACGTCAGACTTTCACCTTACCCTTCCCGGGCATCTCCCTCCTCAGTAACTCGTTAATGACCATTTTGGCAACGAGGGAAATGACTTCCTCAGTCTTCATAACAGGAGAAGGATAATAAAATACATTACTAAAAAACTTAAGGAATGTTGCAATATCACCGGGGCTGCAAAAGTGCAATGGAAGGTAAAGCAGAAAATCCTCACTAGCACAGGTGCATATGCTGACCACGTAAATGAGCAAGAATGACGTTTTTGTACCCATGGCCAACATATAGAGGAAATTGGCTATAACTATCGTGATAGCTTAGCCACTCTAATGCGTTACGAGTAACAGTTGCAGATGTGTACCAGCTCGGTAATGTCTCTGCACCGCGACCTGCAGGAACCAAGAACTTGGAGCAGGTCAGACACAGAAGACAGCACAAGCGGTGGTCGTATCTCAGAGCGTTATCATCAGGCTCTGGAGAAGTGTCCAGATGACTGGAATATTAAGAAGACCTGGCCATGGACGGCCAAGAACAACAACTGTGTCGTACAATAAGCATTTGCATTTAATGGTGGCGAGGAATCTCCTATAAACTGCTGTGGATATGTAACGCATGTTTCCTGAGCCCACGGTACGACACGTAACTGTACAGACCATCCGAAGCTGGCTCCACGCAGATTAGCACAGATGTAAGGATGTTGTGATGGATGAGTGGAGTGACAAGGAAAGACAAAGTGAGAAATGAACATATTCGGAGTAGTCTGGGGGTGGCAGAAATTACTGAGAAATTCAAAGAACGGAGATTGAGGTGGTTTAGACATGTGAATCAGTGGGGAGAGAATGAGGCAGTTAAAAAGTTAGTAAGATGAGGCTATCAGTAAAGAGAAGTAGAGAAAAACCTAAGCTGAGGTGTATAGAAGGAGTTGAAAGAGAGATGGAGTTCGGAGCCACTACAGACATAACAGAATGGAATGCCGTAGAACTCCTCGAAAAGCTGACCTAACATACTCGTAGGTGGGACAAAGCTCCGAAGGAGAAGGAAATGTATAAAGGATACCAACACATAACTCACTGCAAAATGAAGTGAGTGCTTTGATTGCGGTCCTGCAAAACGGCAGATGACGGAAATCACAGTAAAACTGATAAAGAAAAAACAGACAAAAGGTACGGACCTTGCTTTTAATAGGGTCTGATCACCCCTCATGCTGATACAAGCCTCACAGCTCCTTCCTATACTGTCTAAGAGAGTGTCAATCAGTTCAGAGGGCAGTCTGTTGTACTGCCGTACAAGGACTCTGCAGCTCGGGTGCAGTTCGTAGTGGAGAGCAACAGCAGCCACACGTCTGCATAATGCGTCCCAGAGATGCTAGATTCGATTAAGATCCGGAGACCTGGCTTGCCATTCCATGAGAGCAACACCTTCGCTTTACAGATACTCCTGCCCCAGGGTAGCTGTATGAATTCGACCATTGTCCTGCATTAAGAGAAAAGTAGGCCAAACTGCGGCCGCGAACAAGAAAATGTAAGGTGCCAGGACCTCGTCGCGATAGCGAATAGCTGTGACGGAGCCCCTGGCAAAGACGTACAGGTGGATTCGTCCATTCTGCATTATTTCTGCTCACACCATGCCACTGCCGCCTTCATACATATCCTTCTCAGTGGTGTGCGATGGATGGTAGCGCATGCCAAGTTCTCTCCATATGTAGACACGTTGAGAATCAATTTGAAAAAGCAAAGCGCGATTCATCAGTGAACAGAACTGTCGTCGGGTCCAGTCGACATGTTCTCGAGTCCAACGTAGGCGTTCTCTCCTGTGCACAGACGTTAGTGGAACGCACACCACGGGTTTCCTGGATACTGTCCAGAGGGAGTCTGTGTGTTCTGTAGCTGCTGTAACCTCTACAACCAGGTGACGGGCTGACATGTTTCAGTTGCGTCGAGCTGTTATTGCCAGGTGGAGATCATCTTGGACTGTAGTTTCCCTGTGACGACCGAGTACTGGATGTGTACGAACCTTTCCCGTACTTTGGAATTGTCTCCATAGTCTGTTCATCACCATTCGGGACATACCGAGCCACCTTGCAACCTCAGCATGTGACTGTCCGGCTTCAAGTCTCCCAATCGCACGCCAACATACATCCTTGCTTAAACATTGTCGTCTTGACATTTTCCACCAGCACTGATCTTTCCCTGCAGGTTTACCACGGCTACGCTCTTTTAAACCATTGTACTGGTTACCCCTGCACCACTATTGGCTTCTGGGTCACACGCTCCACTCCCACGAGAACGTCATCTTGGTGTCATCATCACGCGATTAACTTATTTACATGTCTATGGTACTCGCTCTCGAACCCTCACATGGTGATGTCGTGGCGTTTACTGACTGTGCTCAAAAGACTGTAACTTTTGCGTTTCAGTGTACTTGTTCTGTGTTACCAGTGTATAACTGTACATATTCCTCCCATGAGTTGTGTTTTGCCTGTTTTTTTGTCCCTTTGTCTCACATGCCGAGTTACATTTCCAGCACGAGACATGTCCGTCTATATCCCCTACGTTTTTTCAATCAGCAGTGTGTTTC
>AZMS01S00064733.1:65458-75851 GCA_000661875.1 Acanthoscurria geniculata | reverse complement strand
TTTTTTTTATAAGTAAAAATTAATTTTGTAAGTAAATGTAGTACAACAAAAGATATTAAATGCACTGTTTCGCAGTAAGAAGCAAAGATATCTTCGAGGCACCTAAAGAAAATTATTGCTGTGCAGCAACATAAAGTGAAGTTTCAGTAATTATGGAATGGTTCGTATTTATAAACACATTTGCTTTAAATGATCTGAAACACAGATAAACATGAATTATTTCGAAAGATCTGAAACTCAGTTGAACGTAGAAGTGAACGCCGTATCTGAAATTTGCCTCGGATGATCTTTCATTCCTTTTCAGATTAGATTTACTCTTACAATTTCTACCTGAATTGTTATTGACCAACGTGTCAAAAACAGAGTTGCATTTTCATTAGTCCACAGGTAAAACGAAAATTTAGGTTTGTCAAAATCGCAACAGTTATGTGGAGTTCACGGGTCCTAAGAATTTATCGTCGCGCGCAGATTAGAAAAAGCTTAGTCGCACATAGCCGAACAGAATAGTCTAGCACTTAAAAAAAAAGGAATATTTGTTCACTGTATTTTAAGATATGCTGCAAAAGGAATATTTGCTCACTGTATTTTGAGATATCATGCTGCAAAAGAAATATTTGCTCACGGTAGTTTAGGTTATTATGTTACAAAAGAAATATTTGCTCACTGTATTTTTAAGATATCTTTTTTATCTTCGATCATTAATTTCTGAACAAATAATTCTGAAGTATTTTTCCGATGACTGCAATCAGTAAAAGCAACTAGGGAAAAATGGCAACAAAATTTAAATTAAAAAATTCTTAATCAAGGGAAAGAAATTTTTCTTAAAAATTTAATTTTCAAAAAAATTCTCAAATGTAAGATTGCATGTTACTTATCTACGTAAAATTTAAGCAGCTTTGCTTTCCGATCCTATGAAGATTGATATCTTTAAGGACATAGTATTTTGTAACTCACATCATTAATTTCTGAACGAATATTTCCGAAACATTTTTTCGCTGATTGTTATTAATAAAAACGACAAGGACAAAATGTTATCAAAACTTAAGATTTTTTGGAAAAATTTGAATGTTTTGTTATTTAAGAACTCTTTCTTGAGAATTCTCAATTTGAAAAAAAAATAAGATTCTTTAAATTAAATTTTTAGAAAATATTTCTTAAATTTCTTTTCCGAAAAGGGAAGTATGAGAGACAGATAACCAGCACGGAAAAAGGAAGTTTGATAGACTAATACATGGCACGAACAAATAATCTCCATCGAAAAGATTAGTATGCTATTTACGTATCAGTAGAATGTGCCCGAAATCCTTAATAGAGCTAGCAGTTACAGATTACGTGCTTTTGCTTAAATATGTCTCTTAACAGTCTGATGGCATAGATATGGTATTTAATTTGCAGTGCTGCTAAAGTAGGACTTTGATTTTTCTTGGCATTCCATCATGAAATGAGGAAATCCGGCACCTAATAAAAAATTCAGAAGGTGAAAAATTAGGATATGTTATGACAAAGACTAAAGAAAAGGAGAAAACCGGGAACTGGAAATGTTTGCATGAAAATTGCGAGATCTTGAGAAATGAGTTAAATTTATCAGTTAGCAACTTTATTCCTGCAGTCATGGGCACTGAAGTTATGAGTGCTGATAGCAGGGTAAATCCTGCAAAAAAAGAATAAAAAATGAGAGCTTTTGGTGTTGAAACACGGATGAGGAAGTCTCGCAAAAGAGTGCCATTTAATCCTTTGCAACGAACAAACTGTCAGATGTCCACAGAAATAAATGCGAATAAACAGCTTGAAAATAAATATAGTGTTTTAGAACCTCTGCCCTCAATAAAACCCAAGAAATTGTAAGATCTAATTATTAAAACTGCTGTTCGGCAATGTTTCACAAAAGATCGCGCTAAGTAAGAACAGTTTATTTGAATTTCACTTGTCTTTATTTAAGAACGATAATCAAATTCCCTATATTTCCAACGGGTACTGCAAGCAAGCAATCATCATTTCTTATTCTTGTTCGTCCCGACTGCTTTTCGTGAAAGGATTTGCGTGGTCAACTGCCACTTTCTACGAAAGGATTTCTGTAGGTCCATTGCAACACAAAATGGGACTTAAAGCGAAGCTTTGCGCAAGTAGTAAAATAATCTTCGTCTTTACGAGGACATCCTCATAACTTATTTAAAAGAGATCTATCGAACTACTAAATATAAATTTCGTCAAACTTATAAAGATTAAATCTCATTAAACTTCTAAAGACTGTAAGTATCGCGTTTTGCATTGTACTTTCAGTGCCGTGTTCTTTGAGTTGGTCTGACTAGTAGAAATGGAAATTCTGAAACAATCCAAAATGAAATCCAACAAATTTAAGATATCACGAGACCGGAGTTGCAGTAATGTGACTCAAAAGAATTACTCGCAGCACATTTTTCAGTACAACTTAGAGCAATCTTTTTTTATCTTACTACACGGCTCAACAAAATTAGGGGATGATTCAATATTTCCTATAAATGATGTATAATTGACGAAATGTTACAGAAAACGTAATATTTCATAAACAGCGAGATTAAATACAACAAGCACAAGAACAAAATTGCCACAGTTTGCCGCTTTTGTTTCAGTTTATGTACACATGGCAACATACTTTGTTCGGGCCATATTGTCTATAATTATAATATAAAGTAACGAAAAGAAAACATCTGTAGTAGGATGCTTGGTCACCCCTAACTGATAACAACATAGTAGACCTATGTCACCTCGATAAAAATGAGGTTACTGAGCAGTTCTTAGTGATCGTTCACCACTCATCCTGCAAGGCATATTACAGCTCAGGGAGGGTCAGTGTAGGTGGCTGATGGACAGCAACACGTCTTCCGACTATGCTCAGTGGGGTTTTGAGTACACAAGGAAGTCCATGTTTTCGACACTGTCCTCTTCAGGCATGGTCGTAATCTGATGTGCTGAATGTAGGTGCGCGTTACTATCCATAAAAACTAATGCATCTCGAATCTCCGTAGCGTAAAGAATGACGATAGGTCTCGGAATTTTATCTCGATACTTAATTTCTGTCGAGAAACCACGTTTGACGACTTGAAGGCGTGCACAAGCGCCAATACTTATGCCTCCTCACATCATAATTCCGTCTCCACCGAAATGGTTCCATTCTTATACAAAGAAAATGTAGTTACTGGTTCCTTGCTCAAGGCAGATGACAACTCCTTGGCTATCCGGCTTTGAACTAAACGGTGACTCGTCTGAGAAGAGTACATACAGACTGCCACCAGGCAACAATCTTTATGTTTCGTAGCCCAGTCTCTGCATGCTCTACAGAGACGAGCAGTTAACGGAGGCCATGTCACTAACCGTCAGACATACAGGACTGCACGATGAAGACGACGACGAATGGTTTGCATGGATAGAAACCATCCTATTCCTTCATAGAGTGACCGCTGTACTTCTGTAGCATTTTCTCGGCGGTTCCGACGAGACATTGAAGGCAAGTAACGGTAGTTTCGAGACGGTGTTATTCACCGATTACCTTGCCTTGGTCTTCTGTGCCTGTTAAACAGAAGCGATTCCACAGTCTGCTTACGGGCACTTCCACAGCTTGTACCACGACCGGCTGCTTTTGGCAATCTTCTAGCTTGCCTATCGGTCTCCAGGCTGTAGGTTCTGTTAAATCCTGCTGAGAAGACATCGTGAAATCGTTCGCAACAGATGCATTTCATTTGCGATGAGATACTGGTGAACTTTCGAGCTTTGTACTTAAAGCCGATTTTCTCTAATACGGAAACCCTTCACAAGTGTACATTTACTTTTTCACTACAGCATTCTACATCGGTAATCAATAATTTAGGCGTCTACCGTCACAGGTATTTCAACATAGCTACCCGATTTCCACGCCGCGGAAACCTGTTAATACTGCATTACATTCTAATTTGTTCTGTAGTGTAGTTTCATTGTTACAACATCAAGATATATACACAAGATAACAGGGATAGGTAGTAACTCCCGGAATCCTGTATACATGCCCTGATGTTATGAGACGGAAATAGTTAAGATAAATAAAGAAGGTTGTAAGTTGTATTGAAAAAGTGTATTCTGAGTAGCTCTTTTGAGTGATAAAATGAAATAACCATCATACCGAAAAGCAATGCAGATTGATCAACAAATTATACAGCATTTTTTGAAACAGCAAAAAAATGCTGTAGAATTTGTTGGTAAATTCAAAATTATCCCAAAAATGAGGGAGTTTTAAGAGGACTATCATTTTACGATTATATTATAACTGCACAGTCTATTTGTTTTTAAAAAATGGTGGTTGTTATTTAGGTATTGTGACCATTTCATTTTGTATTAGAACAGTGATTCTTGAATAGTAAAAATATTCTAGTATTCATTTTGGGTTTTCGCTCTTTCATATTCTGATTTGTTGTCGCATTCATCACGTGACTGTTTCTTACGGATGACCTACTTGTCTTGTTTGTAGTTTCTGGATCACAATGCAGTAGTGGCAGTGCAATTCTTATCCTTATACTTTTCATCTGTAGTCCAGACACTTTTATTGTGTGTTCGTGGAATCTTACAGAAAACTTTAAACCTCATATTGCATTTTTTTTTTTACAACATACCATAACATGATTATTTAAAATAAAGTTTTTAAAGCAAATTTACGTTTGTATTCAGTAAGGACATTAATCTTAAAGTAGAGATTCTTTGCGTTAAGCGGAAAATGAATTATGAGCACCGGTGTTGGTGGGCATGATATCGTTCGAAATGCAACTTTAATGAGAAATTAGACGGGACGTACTTTCGGAGGCCATTAAACTCTGTTGAATGCAGCCAAGGTTAGTATCACGAAATTCAGTGAGATCATCAAGGAAATACCAATGCGTTTGCCACAGTAAATTCGTCCAGTTCTGAAATAAAACTCTGTATCAATTCTCCCAATCAGGGTCTCAATGAGATTTAAAACTGAACGGCACCAGAAAGTATACCGTAATAAGAATTTTTTTTCACAGGTAATTGACACCAAATTTGCCTCCACTACTGCCTGCATTTCTGTAGACTGATTTCGTTAGCCCTGCAATGCTCTTTAGTGCGATGTCTTACGGAATGAAAGAAAATTTTCAAAGTACAGTACATCAAGTCTTGAGATGAAATATTCACTATTCATGTGACTAGTTTATCCGAGTAGTTGATACAACGGCTGATGACGTTTTGGAGCAGGCGTACAGCAGAAAACAATAACATTTTTTATTTCTCACTCTAGCTTTCCTCCAAATTTTCAGCAGTAGGACAAATCGAAGCTCATGTTTTTAGTCTTCGTTCAGTATTTTTATCTTTGTGCATGCAGTGGCCATAAGTAAATCGAAGCTCATGTTTTAGCATTCATTCAGTATTATCTGTCTTTACATGGTTAACCAGGTTCACTGTAGAAGTGATGATCTCAATCTGACTTAAAAGTTTTCGTTCTTGTGGCTATGTATATCAGTACAGCTGCTATGGACTTATTGCAAAATACGTGCGACCCACATTAAGAGAAAATAGTTAAACCCGTTACGACGACAGGTTTTTTAGTTCATTCTAAAGATCACTCCAGTTATACGTATATCACAAGGCTTGATTTTCGAATACCTGATTTTCTCTGTGTGTAAACATCAGACAAAAGCAGCTGTGCGGAAAATCCGAAACACGTGTGCTTCAATTAATGGAGTAACGACTCAAAGGAAGGAGAGCAGGTTGGAATAAAAGTTGGAGGGGAGCAGGAGGTGGCATGTTTGGTTCCGGAACGTGGGTTTCAGTACCATCACCCAATGATCTCAGATATTTTCTCATAGAGTTCAATGCAGATGTTTGAATTCAGTTAAGAATTTTCTTTACGTATCACTACCCTGAAATGATTTTTCGGAAGTGGTCTAATTTTCCTTATAGAGGCACATGCCTCTATAAGGAAAATTAGGGAAAAAGTGTGATAGTGTGAAGCTAAAAGAAAAGTGAGAACGATTAATATATTTTTGACCGTTAGCAACAAGCTCATCCTATAACAGCTAAACTAATTATTTAGGGCCAAAACTTGATAACGTGATTAACTAATTTGATTGCAGCATTCCTCTAAATCAAGATGCACTCGTAAGCGTATATTATAAGAGTGTGTCTTCAAAAGACACATTATATGCTTATCGCAAAAACTTTTGGTTGTAGGTCGAGAAACTTTCAATTTTAGAAGACAATAAAAGCTAACGACAAAAATGGTTATTGAATTGCAATGTTCAGACTGGAAAATGAGCACTAATTTCCAGATGCACCAAGAGAGTAACCAAAAAATGCTTGAAGTAAAAAAGAATGAGAAAGAATGCCTGCAGCCGTCCCAGCGAAGCAAACCAGTTGAAACACTTGAAACCCGAAACGCTGATAAAAATCTAGATTAGACATGGTGACCTCTGAAATTTATATTAGTTGTTCCAACAAAATAGACAGAATGTAGTTCTTCCTTTTTCCTTTTTAGTAAACAAATCACGACGGACGCAGGAAATTTAAGAACTGTATGTGCATAAACTAGAAACAATAATCGGATTATTCTGTAAAGATTTCATTTAAAAAGCTAAAGACACGGGCCAAAATGTTAAAACAACGTTCCCAACCAATATTGCTTGTGGCTCGAATTATTTTGAAGGATTATGTTTTAGCTAACGCATCTCTTTACTTTTATAGCTTACTACTCTAAACTTGCATGAAATCTATGATCTGAAACCAGGAACTTTTTGCCAGGTATTGCAATATGTATGTAATACATATTATACATATATATTGCCAGACTATAGTATTAAATTCTGTTTATATTTCCATACGAAATCAAAATGCAGTGTACATTGCATCCATAGCCGGTGAGAACATAATTCTGCATTTTGTAACAATAAATACGGTTTATACAGAATAATTTAGAACTCCATTACTCTTTGGAATTCTCTCACTCTGTAACAGAACAGTTTTACCTCCCAAAGAGCTTGCATCAGCTTCATGTGGCCACGTTCCTGGATTTTCGCACTGATGAAAAAATTTAAATTTTATTAGGCTTGATTGACATTATTGGACATCTTGACATATGTTTATGCATGTGCGGTGAGTGTATGAATATTTATACATATATGTCAGTGTAAGAACATTTAATTCGTAGGAAGCTTCAGATATTATATTGAAACTAATGATTGTTTATCTGAATTAATTTGCACATGTGCACAGAGCTTTGTCTCTTTTGAACAATAGAGAAGGAATGGTTTTACAGCAGTTGTTCCCGATCATTCCTAGCAGCTTACATTTGTATGCAACTTTATGCACGTAATAATGCAATAAATTCCATTCATTTCATGTTTCTTTGTAAAAGGAATCGTAGTTTTAGAATAGATAGGGATGATCTTTTATTAGGAGTCTGAAGGCAAAGGTGGCACTTCATACTTTCTTTAAAACTTATTAAAATTTTACATATACTGTATGTACCTCTATTAAAAATTAACCTTAACTACTACGTGGATTGGAGAAGTCGTCTCGAAAAAGCAGTTACGACTTGCACAATTTATACGAACTGATTGCTTCATTTGTCTATCAGTCTTTCTTCTTGTATATATGACTTATCATTCCTGAAAAGTCAAAACCTTAGCCCAAAATTTATTTGCATAAGAATGGGTTTCTAACACACCACTCTATAACCGAACAGCATAACTAGAACATAATGGCAACCAAGCCATTTCACCCCAGCCAATAAAACGAGGTACCTTTTGTATAAAAGAGAAGTTATTATTACAGCTGAATGATGAATGATATAACCATCTGAAATGCATTCTGTCTTCTTCATGTGATATATGTATAACGTGTATAAGAATATACCTCTGATTACAGAAGAAAGAAATGTAAATAATGAAAATTTTTTATCTGTTTTTCACTGTGTTATTTATATCTGCTGAAAGTTATTACATATTTCTGTCTTCGAAAGAATATTTAGTTATGCTTCAGAAAAGAGTAATATTTGGATAATAACCATGACTAGCAGGTTCAAATATTGATTTTGAGAATATGACAACAGCCGAGAGAATAACTTTGATAACTAAATACTGTCATCAGATTAAAAATATAATAACAGCTGAGAGAATACCTTTGATAACTAAATACCTTTGATAACTAAATACCTTTGATAACTAAATACCTTTGATAACTAAATATCTCTACTGCAAATAAAAGTGGTAGTCCCAGTCCAGTGGATTACATGGTGATGCTGGTATTATGGTATACAAATGGATAAGAGCAGTGAAGCGGCTAATGACTTTTAAAATAATGCATCTATTGTGCTAGCGTATTATTGCTCTTTATTTATTGAGTACTTTGTAAACCTATCATCGACACTTCGTGTCCGACCCAGAAATGCCATAAAGTGTGATTGGTTCGGTGAATTGGCGCTACAGCTGTTGAACAAATGGCCGGGGAAGTGTCTGTTTTTCATACCAATAACATGGTAACAGAACAATGACACAGCTTTCATGATTCCATGACGCGGCACAGAAAGCGAAAGTGTTCGTGTTTGCATTGTTCAGTGACAATAGCGAATACTTTTCACTAGACAATGAAACATCCGGGGAGTAATGTCAAACCACTGCTGTTTTGAATACCCACGCAGATACGAGCCAAAGTTGCAGCTGTATTACCTACGTAATATTATAAAAGTCTTCAAGAACAGCGTATGTTGTAAATGTGAGGGAAAATTAATAAATATATTTTCCTGGGGTGAAACAATTCTGTTTTCTAATAATAACACTTAGAACCAAGAATAACATTGTTTGGTCTCCTGTTTTGTGAATTTAGATCAAGCAACTGGCGTGTTAGTTATGGGAAAGATCAGAAGAACAATGATTCAGTGATCAAAACAGGGGAATCTTTATAAATATATCTAGGAACCCAGGGCTGAGGTTCATGATTGCTCTGAAAACAATAGTTGAAGAAAAGGAAAACCTAATTCCATTTAGATAGAAGATGCATGTGTGCTACTGGATAAAAAGTTAAGATTATGATGATGTGGGAACGATTATTTACAGTGAAACTGAGCAAGGACAAGACTCCCGCTGTAAAATGATCTTCACTTCCCGAAGAGGAAATATTAGACCACCAACAGCACTTTTTCTTACGTCTGTACAAACCAGCTAGAAAACCTCAGACAGCTGGACCGTTTGAATTATCGGCTCCGAGGTCGAATTCTCAGGTGAATATAATTACAGCTCATAATATTCCAATCCTTGGCTAGACCATGTTTCTTCCTTTCGGTAATCAGGAGATATCAATTGCTCTGGAAGGTTGAATTGTGCTTCTTTTTAAGTAATGTGTCTAAATCAATAAGTTACCGAAAGAACGGAGTAACTAGCAACATGTTGACTACCTTGCGTGGTAATAATTGTTAGAATCAATGCTGTACCTGCAGCTTAAACTTATACAAGGACATCATCACACAAAAGGAAAGGAGACTGCAAGGATCTAGTAAGAGTCCTTGGAAACGTAAATCATTCTTTACGGTGACTGGTTGATATTTTCATTCGCTTTTCCCCCATTGTTTAAAACGTATGAACCAATGTGCTTCCATTTTTCAGAAGTGCCATGTAGCTTGGAAAATGTTTCCATGCCGCATGGAAACTTTTTCCAAATTATGATTCCAGTTTTATAGAAACACAGTGTCGCTTGATTTTCCATGCAACACAACAAGCGTCATCGTGTGTTGCATCGAAAAGTACAGACTTTCAGAAAAAACTATAAATTAAACTGATGGTGGCAAATACAGAGTATATGCAGTATCAAAAAGTCAAAGTATGATCCCACTTAAATCCCACTATCGGGGGTAGAAAGGTCAGGGCTCTTCGTTTTTAGGGTCCGCGTGACGTAACGAGGTAGGGGACAAAGTCTTTCCCCGGCCGACTTCGACCTCAGCAGCACCAACGGTACTAATTTTTGCCCATTGTGAGGTGCGAGCCGAGATCCCGATGGAGACATGAGGGTTTGATTCCGATGCTCATTCGGTTAACTGAATCAAAATACTGTAACCCCTCAGGTCCCGACTTTACAAGAGTATACTGCTCGG
The DNA here is from genome assembly GCA_000661875.1 of Acanthoscurria geniculata. NCBI lineage: Eukaryota > Metazoa > Arthropoda > Arachnida > Araneae > Theraphosidae > Acanthoscurria > Acanthoscurria geniculata. The sequence continues at coordinate 65,749 of AZMS01S00064733.1, read as the reverse complement.
AACTGATTACCAAAGCCTCATTCCACTGACCTGTCACGACTCATACGCAATATAGTAACACTTTAAAGGTGCAATTTCGAAGCACAATATTTTTGAAATGCGCATTTCTGAAGCGTCATTGTACATATGTCTGTTTTTTTTTAACAGAAAAGGTACTATTATACAAATTTTCTATGCCGTCAGTATATCTTTTCAACGCTTTAGAATTTGCAGTTTTGTTTGCACATCCTTGCAAGGAGATTCCCCTCAAGGATACAAGCAATATATTTTTGTAAACTCGGGACCTGAGGG
>AZMS01S00061590.1:25729-36467 GCA_000661875.1 Acanthoscurria geniculata | reverse complement strand
TGCGCAGCGCTACACCATTTGCATAGCCATCGCTATCCCTAATTCCGTGGCACTTCAGTGTATTAGAAGAGGCACAAAGGCGGTTCTTCAGAATCTGTGATGGAAAATTTTGCCAAATCTCCTTTATAGTCCAGACCTTGCCCTCACAATTTCCACCTATTCCACTCTCTCCAAAATGCACTGCCTGCTGACTGCCTTGTCGTTAATGACACAGAGGTGAAAACAGGCTTTCCCCCTTTTCACCTCCAAATCAAGAATTTTCTTCAAGAGAGGTATTTAACGACTATTAGAACGACGGGAAAATGTCGTTTCATATGAAGGGGAATGTATTACATCTTAGACAACATGAATGGTCCGATGCCTTTAACATACCGTTGTGCTTCTAAGGTACCACCTGGCACTACTGGGGCGGACCGGCTCTCACGGACCTCTCCAGACACTAACTCGGTGGTCATCCACTCCAAGGCAGAAGCAGGATTCATCATTTAACATTACTATACGAGGTCATTCGGAAGCCGTCCGCGATTCCAGATACAACACTACACCAGACGTTTTTTTTGCGCCACCTAGTGGTAGACACCTTAAGGGTAGCCGAGAATGAAGTCCCACCTCTGCCAGTCGTGTCACAGTGGTGCACGATGACACTGCTGCGCCACCTAGTGGTAGACACCTTAAGGGTAGCCGAGAATGAAGTCCCACCTCTGCCAGTCGTGTCACAGTAGTGCACGATGTACACTGCGGGGAGGACCCTACTTGGCTTTAGTCCATCTGTGTGGTTCTGGCCCCTCTCACTATCCCACGATCCTCACGTCCACTTATTTGCCTGGGCCGCCGAAGCCTTCGTGCCGGGTATGTGTGTCCTCCTGGATCCACTGCTGTCAACACGTCCCATTTCCGCATCACTCCAACCCAGATACCGGTTGATAGGTCTAGATGACCACCCTGCTTCTCTTAGGTCCACGATGCGTTCCCTCTCAAACTCTCTCAGTTGGTCTTAGGATCATCTGGTGCATCGTCGAGTCATCCTCATCGGGTACTGAAGTCAGCCAGCGTAACAGCAACAGAGATCAGAATTGTCGCTGCGAGCGAATTACACTCCTTATATAAGCCCCGGGACGCTTTTTTTCGTGTTTTCTGGGATCGCTCTGTACGTTACTTGACAGAGAAATTTTAATAATTTGCATGTTTGGTCGTTAGGTATTTGCATGTCTAGTGTCGCGCTTCTTGGACTATTTTATTAGGATGAATCGACGTTTTGTCACAGAGTGTAATACGAAAAATCCTTTGTTGAATATATCTCTCAGAATTTTCATCGGTTTTCTATAGTACATCGCTTATTTGCCATATACTTAGATCGGGCATATACTTTGAAACGAAACCAAACTATGACTATTGTTATCTGGTGACAGAAAAAACGAAGCCAAGTACAAAACACGAAAGTAAACTTTAGTGAAGTTTTAAACTCTGTGATTTTTATCAAATACACTGACATGCACAGATACAACTAGTTCTTGTTAAACTTAAAAATATTCAGACATTTACTGGGGAGCCAATGTCAAGTAAATTTAGAAGTTTATTTTTCGGGATTTGCGGTGTGACATGAACTCATTTATAAAATTAGGAATACAAACACTGATCAAAGGAGTCATCACCTATTAGGATCCTCGTTTAATACTTTTTAGCGGAAACATAACTGAAAAACAAGAAAGCAAGTAAGGCGGTTGGTTTATCTGACACAGGAACAAAATAAAAGGAAAACCGGAAATCGGGCATTTTATGCAAACAAAATTACATTTGGTCGTGGAAATAATACTTATTCTCTCCCCTCTGTCGCAGAAAAAATGATCTTACGGAGAGGTCACGAAAGAGTCCCATATTTCTTGATGCAGACTTTTTTGCTATCAGTACGTGCCAAAAGTCACTCTACAGAGAAACAATTTTCGATACATGTGTGAACATTTAAGATCCCCATTGGTCTTGAGTGTCAGTCACATGTTCTTTGCACCAATATCGACAACGCTCTTCTGTGTCCTACGGACGGAGGGAAACGCACTAGTGAAGGTCTGGAATACAGTCCAGTTTCGTGGAACGTCCTGAGCATGCTGCTTGCAGAAGCACAAGTTACTGTTGTTACCATTAAATCAGCAGAGATGGTGTGAACGTGTTCAGTCTCGCTGTATGCAAAAGATATTAGTCTTCACCTTGTGTAGTGCTAATCGGCCCGCCTGTACTGAGTCTCGGGACGATCAACACTGAGTCATATCAGGGAACATCCCGACATTCCGTCTTAAGCCTTTCAGTGACCCTCAGCATCGAATCTTCTGTATGTGATTCGTTTAAGAAGTGGTTATGATGAATTCAGTTCTTACCATACACGGCAGCTCTATCACAAAGGAATTTTACTGTTTTTTTTTTTTTAACTTCTGTCTTATTATGGAAGTTTCGCTGCTCCGCTGTTTCGGCGCTTGCGTCGTCTCGATGACGCACTACTCAATTAATAAACAACTAACAAAGGATAAAGATTTAATTAACTTACCAATTTATCAAAAAAACAGCTCAGAAATTATAAAACGCCGATACAGATTCTGTTTGGACTAGCAGTTTCAATCCCCCAGTAAGAAGCACAGTCCCTGATTGGTCAGATTGTTGTCAGATCCTTTCCTCCCTTGTACCAGGGCGAGAAGAATCTTTGTATTTGTACCATATTCATAAGAATGGAAATTGCAAATTCTTTGTTAGTTGTTTATTAATTAAAGAAGCTCATTTTGCACTTTGTATTTGCACCACTACTCAAGTCCGCACATATTGCCTTTAAACAGCATTGTACTTGTAAGTTTCGTCACAGAGTGTTGGTTATACCTTTCCAATTCCGGGAAAAATATCACTAAATTTGTCTTCATAAATTTGTGAAATAAGTGTATAAAATAAAATGCACAGGCGAACTACTTTGTGTAATGCACGTTTTTCATTAATGACTTTAAAGCTGTTCAAATCAAAGAGCACTTTCGCTAAGAAAAGCTGTAAGATCCATAGTTCTGATGGAACAAAATAATACAGGTCGTGTCTTAGTATCCTTCTGAAGAATGGTATTCTCATCCCCGTACTTTTACTATTAGGGGTATGCAAAATTTTCCGCCGCCTCCGCTACATGGCGCTGTAGTGGTCTAACCTGCCGGCGCCTCGTGCTGTCATTTCGTTCAGGAAGCCAAGTATGGCGATCGATAAAGTTCATTTGCGCCACTATTTGTTATTCATGTTTATTTAGGGAAAAGTGCCAGTGAAGCACTTTTCTATATGTCAGGCGTATGGCGCTACGGTTATTGGTGAACGGAAGTGTCGAGAATGATTTACCTGGTTTAAGGAAGGTGATCTAAGCTTGGAAGACAAGCCACGTGCAGGCAGACTGAAGGAAGTCGCAGACGAAGAGCTGAAACCGCTGTTGCAAGAGGATGCCACACAATCGACCATGCAACTAGCTAAACGTTTGAAAGTGGAGCAATCGACGGTGATACGGCATCTACAGACCTCGAGGAAGATTCAGAAGATTGGTAAGTGGGTTCCTCATACTTTAACGGATCGAAATATTAGTCACCGATTGGGCACATGTTTGTCGTTGCTGCAGCTGTTTCAACGGAGAAATTTCTTGTGGAAGGTGGTCACCGGAGATGAAAATGGGTCTTTTTCGACAACCTAATGCGCACGAAATCCTGCGTAAACCTAGGCCAGCCCTCAACATCCACTGTAAAACAGGATATCCATAACAAAAAGGTGCTGTTGAGTGGATGGTGGGATACGCATGGAGTGCTGTACTTCGAACTGTTGAAACCGGGCGAAACACAGCTCAACGGTACAGCGATCAGTTGATGAAACTCAACACCGAAATCTAGCGAAAGTCATCCTGTTACACGACAACGCCAGACCTCGTGTAGCTGCCACCATGAAATCAACCCTTGAACAGTTAAAGTGGGAGTTTTACCGCACCCGGCTTACTCCCTGGACATTGCATCCCCCGACTTTCATCTGTTCCGCTCTATGCAACATACCCTTGCCCAACAGCGGTTCACCACATTTGCAGATGTTGAAAATTTCGTCGCTGCGTTCTTCAGCAAGAAACCCGAGTCCTTCTATCACAGGGGCATTCATTTGTTGCCAGAAAAATGGCAAAAGGTCATTGATGCGATCGTCCAATATTTCGTTGAATAAATGTGTTCTGGTTTCCTGATTGTTCATGCCTCCCTTCTCCTTCAAACGGCGGAAACTTTTGCATACCCCTAATATGTATTTCAAAATTTATTGACTTCAAGTTTTCCATGGATATCCGATGCCGATTGATTCTTCATACTTTACATCTCCAGCCCTCGTAGCAAGTGGGGTGGATGTTTTCCCTGTGAAACACTCTTTCCAGCAGCATCCTATGTATGTTCGATAGGGTTCAGGCATGCTATGGATATCCTCACGTTACAATATATCCTCACGTTCCGCCTGCGGTGTCTTGTGTGGACGGATGTTGTCAGGCATGAAGTCAGGTTCTGACGGCTTTCGTGCAAGAAGGTTTTATGTTAGAACACTTTCACGGTCCATGTCCTTAGTCTAAACTCAAAAGAAGTTTCGACTGGAACGGAGCAGGCAGCAGCTCGGTTGAATAAATAATCAGTGAGAACAATTTCTTTTTAAGGATGAATCACTACATAGCGTAAGTAATGATTCTCGCTGTCAGTACATCTGGAGAGAAGCTGTGCCCGGTTATCACCTCCAGAAGTCAGTGAAAAGGGACAGTTTTAGTGTGAGGGTGTTTTGTTGATCTATAGTGGTACCTCTACCAACGCACACTCTCAGCTCCTTTTCTTTAGCTTGGATCTCTAACTGCACCGGGGTACAAGACAAGATCCTAGAGTACCATGTGAAACTTTATACAGAGGTACCACTGCGCCAGAATTTCTTTTCATGGAGGACAATGCTCTTACCCATAGAGCTCAGATAGTGGAAGATCTTGACGATGAAGGTGAATTGCCCGTTGAGGTCCGAAGACGAAACTCCGTTGAATACATGTAGGGGTGCTTCAGGAATGCAAGTTCAGAGTTATCAACCCTCCAATCACTTTTCACGACTTGAGAGATGCCCTTATGGGCGAGTCGAATTTGTTGCTATATATGTATCTATTGCCATTTTAGTTAGAAGTATGAGATCTTGTTGTGAGACCTCCATTGAAGTTAAGGGCAATTCATTCTTCCAACTGACTTACGTTAACTCAAGTACCTGCGGTATAAATACTCGTTACAACGAATTTCAACGGTCCACCAAATGTTGTTCGTTAAACAGAAATGTCGTGATAATGAATCATGGTCAGAAATATAGGAAAAACAAAGAACAATGTTAAACTAGTTCTCAAAAGGTTTTAATAAAAGTTTCACACACCTAACATACGTTTCGAAGGACAGAACGTCCTTCCTGATTCACAGGTAAGAAGATTTTCTTTACCTTCTTCTTACCTGTGAAAGAAAACCTTCTTACCTGTGAATCAAGAGGGGCGTTCTTTTCTTCGAAACGCATGTTAGGTGTGTGAAACTTTTATTAAAACCTTTTAAGGACTAGTTTAACGTTGTTCTTTGTTTTTTCTATATTTGTGTACAGCAAAGTCTTGATAAGCGTAATTCTTCTGAAATTTATTTCATTTTCCATGGCCAGAAATGTTTATGTTACTGCTGTTTAAACTCTAGGAACTGCAGCAACATGACTAAAGTACAAACTTCGTGATGTAATAATGAAGATATACAACAAACTGAAGATACGTATTGGTTTACTTCATACGTATTACTTTACTTCTGAGAGTGTAACATGACAACAAATAATAGTGTATATCTGCATACCACGCTACCCTACATGATTTCATTTTGCCCCGAACTATTGATTTAAATACTAAATGTTACGGACATTTGGTGAAATGTTCGTAGATGTTAAGATTTTACTACTCTATCTGGAAGCAGATGTTAAGCCAACTACCATTATACGTACTGCATCAGGAACTGAATAATGTTTTCGAAATTCTGTTGCAATTTATCCAGACCAATTGGTTCAAGGTAATACTTGCTGGGGCACCAGAGTTATCATCATCATCGTCATCCTCATAGCCCGTGACTTCTTGATCATTGCTTGCATGAAAGACAGTTACAATTGCCTCTGAAATGAGTACTGGAGATGTAACTTCACTGTCGCAGTCGATATAATCCTTGACCGAGATATCTCTCTATATACATATATAATCCTTAACCGAGATATCTCTCTCTCTCTCTCATCAAGTATATTCATCTCCATTCTTTAGTCATTCCCAAATTTCTCTACAGCACAACTGTTTTGGACCATTTCTGAATCGTTATTCATAGTTTCACTCACCACAGGATCACCACTTGTTCTGCCATCACTGGAGCATCATTGCCATGCTGTTTCCTCAGAAAATGTGGCTTTCGTCCAGCAGTTCTGGAACTAAATTTATTTCCGCCAGGTTCTGGTTACCATACGTGCTGCTTGCTTAACATGTCTACACTAAGACCAACGCAGATACTTACCAAGATTCGGTGCAATGGCATTCTACGGAAGTGAGCCTTGACATTGTTGATGTTGATTCTCTGGTCAGGGGGTTGAGTCAGAGAAGAAAAGTTTGCAGGAAAGTACTCAAGGGGTAGTTTACTCAGTTTTAAATCAATCATGTGGAGAGAACAATTATAGTAAAATAATGTGAAAATATTACGGTTTTGTATCACCATGTTTTAGTTAAGTTCTACCAGCCAGTTTACAAAGACACCTATAGTCATGGAGGCTTCATTATTACTTTTGTAGACACATGGCAAATGAAGGAATGCCTCATATACCTTGAATTTTGTAAATCCCAAATTTCTAATAGCTTGACTTTTTTTATACACTGGTGTCCAAAATTAAATTCAGAAAAGTATTTTTGGGCAAATATTTCGAAATACTGCATGAAATGTTACGTTTTGTAAATGACATGTACCAATGAACACAGGAAAAATAATACCACAGTGAAATTTACATATCAGGTGGCAAAATACTGTGCAGTATGCAAGATTTTAGAAGCCCTACTCAAATGCAACCTGGAATGGCATCGGCATTTCTGGCCGACAGAGCATGCAAGAAGATTTCCGACGGATGCATATGCTGTCCGTATGTCTCATACACGTTTATCCGACTCAGTACGGTGAGAGCCGTAGCACGGCTGGAAGCCAGCCAGTTTCATGGCCAGGTAGCAAAGGACTTGAATATCCATCCGAGAGTGGTGTCATGGTTATGGCAGCAGCAATTGAACAACACGGACGGGGTATCACGATAGCCTGGCCAAGGTCGCCCAACGAGTACTACACCTCGTGAGGACTATTATGTCGCTTTATCCGATAGGCATCACAGGTCTTATACCGCTCGGCAAACTGTCTTCAGAGTTCTTCGATGCCACTGGGACCACTATGTCAAAGTAAATCATATATTGTAGACTTCATGGTGTTGGCCTTCACGCCAGAAGACCCATGCTTTGTATCCCGGAAACCGTCTAACAGGACGGCCCGTTTGAGCAGGAAGCATCTGTCCTGGAGCCAAGACGAATGGGCTTGTGTTACTTTCACAGAGGAGTCGAGATTCAGTTTGCAAACTGATTATCGTCGTCATTTCATCTGGAGGGAACCAGAAACTCGGAATGACTTTTCAAATGTCAGAGAATGAGACTCCTTTGGAGTCGGTGGTTTACTAGTATGGGCTGGCATTATTTAAAACGGCAGTACACCACTCCACGTGTTCGCAGGAGGCAATTCGAATTCTGTGCGCTACAGGGACGAGATTCTGGAGCCCTATGTCAGACTTTTCAGGGGTATTGTTGGCCCTCAGTTTCTTCTAATGGAAGATAACGCTCGACCTCACAGGGCTCAGCTTGTCGATGATTTCCTGAAGGGCAAGGACATTCGGAGGATGGACTGGTTAGCCAGATATCAGGGCCTCAATATGGCTGAGATGCTCTGGGGACAGAAATAAATTCAAAATCTTTTCTCATTATTTGTATCAGTTGAAACCGCCCTCATCCAGGAATGGAAAACTCTGTGGATAAGCAAGTCACCAACATTAACAATCTTGTGATGAGTGTGGGCCGTCGTTGTGAGAATTGTCTGTCTGTCGGAGGTGATCACATTCCATATTAAGTGTTTTATACCGTGAAATATCAAATCTCAACCTTGAGACCCTTCGGGGATGTAACACTGTATACGCGAAATGTGTTCATATTTTTCTGTTGCAATAAAAAGTTTATTAGCCTTATGATTGTGGGTCTCTGCATGCCAAAAGTGCCTAGATTCTCGTACGTGATTTCCTCTTTTCGCCAAAAATGCCTTTTATTTTGGACACCAGAGTATTTCCAGCTGCTTTTCAAAAGAGCAGTAAGGTGCAAGTTGGAGTGTTTACCACCTTAGCAGTTTTCATATTTTAAAATCCATTGTACGATTTCGAAGCAGTCGATAGAATAGTCCTGCTTCATCAGCATAAAAGCATTATTTAGATCATGATCAGAGATTTCCTGAAATCCCTTATCTTGTCAACTTTTTTGCTGCATTTACATCAGTTCTCTTTCCTTCTCACATAAGTTTCCACGGTTTCGCATTCCTTACAAAAGCCGAATAAGCAGCCACTACTGGCTTCAAAATTTTTGGTATCTAGCTAAACCGATAATTGTTTTGCCTTTTCTTGTATCATTGGACCAGCAACTGGTATTTTTCTTGCCCTTATGTCTTTGAACCATACTGAAACTGTTGAATCAATGTCTTGGAAGTTTTCAAGTCTCAGTCTTGTCCGATTAGGAGAATGCTTTAATTTTTCAAAAGTTTTAACTGCATTATTTTTCCTTTTCTTTAAAACTGTAAATGAAGTTGACTTTGGAATCCCAAACTTACCGCCACATCTGTTTTCTTATTCCTGAACCGGCTTAGAAAACTTTTTCTTCAGCGAACTATGCTTGAGTTTCAGAGCCAATTTAGCAGAACACTATGTGAATATCAACTACAGGAAAGCAACACTTTCTTGCTTTTCAAAAGCTTCCGCACCGCCATCAGTATATTTCCGGAAACATACATATAGAACTCTTAGTGCTGCTGCCGGCGGCAGAAAAGACGAATTGTGGACTTGACGTCTATACGCGCACACACACCAGAGAGCTTCAGGTGTGCCGAGTACCAGAAACAAACAGGTATGTCTGAAAAGCGGCAAGCTCTGATCTTTGACTCAACTCGTACGTACGCACAGTGGGAAAGAGTAGAAACTCCATCTCGGACTAACGGATGTCCCCTAGCGAGAAAGTGGCGGCAATTCTTTCGGGCTGCCTAAATCACGAATCTATGTGACACATGTTGGTTTCGAACTTTCACGGATATAAAGTCATGCAGTTTACTACGCTTAATAGCTTCTTGCTTAATTCAGCCTATTTTACACGCGAACATGGAAATCAAACTTAGGATGACGCCATTAGGTGACGAAGAATTTGGATTCTTTTGGAAATGAAAAATTAAATGGTACACCTGAAAAGTTCGCGATTCTAAAGTTTAGATTGCAGCTAGGCTCTTCATAGTCAAAATATTTAACGTTGTATAAATAAGACTTGTGAACGGTCTCCTCAAAAAAGTTCGTTAAACTGGGATTGGTTATAATGAGCTTTTACTGTAACTGGTCCCACAAGCTGAAGCTTGTTTCAAGATATTGTTCCCCTGAAAGTATAATTTTACACTGGTTTCTATGTACGGAACAAGAAAGAGTTCCCCCTGCACGGGAGAAATATAATCAAGCTCTGTTACAAACTTTGCTACTGTGTTGTTTGGTAATATCATGTACAAATATGTGAAACGAGACGTCATAGTCACAAGGTACTAATGCAGCCTGGAAGTGAATCTCCCTTGGTAAGATTTGGTTTTCTGTCAGGAAAATCCTGCTATTAAATTCATTATAAGAATGTCTGCCATACCGTCTCAGGCAGATGTTGCGAGAAGGGTCGATGTTGATCGTTCCGTTGTGCATAAACCGTGGACTCCATTCCACAACATAGGCACGGCTGCCTGAAGACTCGGTATAGGTAGACCTAGAGTCAGTATAGCTCCCGAAAAAAGATATTTCCAACTTACAGCGAGACGACGCGGGTTCACAACACCAACTCAGCTGCGTTCTGGTTTAACTGGAATAACAGGAGCTTCTGCTTCTGTATGTACCATACTTAGGAGGTTGCACAAAAGTGACTGTATACCAGACGTCCACTGGTATGTGTCCTACTGGCCCCAAGGGCACATACAACCAGTGTTTTCTCTATCGAGTGAGTCTAGACGTGTCGTGATGTGGAGGGAGACTGGGTCACCTCCTCATCCCTCTAATATGTTCGAAACAGAACTCTACAGTGTGCACCGTGCATTTCATGCGAGGGGGGTGAATACCTACTACTATGTATTTCCAAGGAGTAATATGACTGCAGAACTGTAAATACATTGAGATACTAGATCTCTGCGTTCATCCTTATGCCAGTGCAATAAGAGACATCTGCAATTTGCAAGATGCAGATGATGACAAGAGTAGCTTCATAGTGCGAGATTCATTTAAGTATGTCTGGACACTACTCCTGATTTCAAACCGAAAGAACATGCAAAATGCCTGAGGTTCTCTGGGGAAATGAATTGTTTCCCTCTAACCGATAACACGGTCTCTTCACGAGCTA
>AZMS01S00061373.1:77271-90357 GCA_000661875.1 Acanthoscurria geniculata | reverse complement strand
ACGTACAATCTTTGTCACAGTTTCAACAACGCAGCTACATAATGTTCATAGTACTTTGCCCCTTTGAACTAAATATGTATTCGAAACACCGGCATTGTACTATTGCCGCGAAATATGCATGAGGGCCTGTTTTATATCTGCGTTGGGCAATCAATCTGTGCCATTATTTAACACGATCAATATGTACATTATATTAACACACTTTCAACACATTTGAACAATATGATCTCAGAAAATAGACTAAAATATACACAACATTAAGAAAGAAATTTCTAAAGACTACCTGAAAGATGGTAGTCCCTTAGACTACAGGCCAGTCTGGGTCTGAAAACTGCGATTTATGAATGGCTGCTTAGATTATAAGCAATCCATGAGAATGATGGTAATACCAGTGGCAGTTCATAGATCGTTCGATTTCAGGAATACAGTTCCGCCTATTCGCCTGTTCTAACCGTCTTCCTGGAAACCGTGTAAGGACACCCTACAGGAGAACATTCTAGAAGCTTTGGATCCAGTAGGCTAACCTTATAAACTACCAATGACAAATTCCAGATGTGATCTGCAAATATAAACCAAAGGCTTTCTTAAATTTCTCTTGTAGCTAGTTGGAAATGGACCAGGGACCTTCCGCTTCGAAGCCGAATGCTCTACTCACTGAACTAGAGCTTTATACTTGATATGCAGCCATCACATGTAGCTTTATACGTCACAGTCTCAGTGGAAAGAATGAATGGTGTTCGGCGAAGGGGTTGTCAAATGGGATCATCCATTTGACCGTGTCTTCTTTCGACACGGATGGACCATTCTCTGTTAGAGTTAGCGAAAAGAAAAAATAACTATTCTTAATTTTTGGTACACTATATGACCTGAGGGTCAGTGCTTTTATTGGGACGCCACTTAGTATTGGTAGAAATAGCTATATATGTCACAACCTCTATTCGGACAGGTACAAAGGAAACACTCTATGGTAGAATCGTAGTTATCAGACACTGATAGGGAAATGGGTCACCACTGCAGGTTTTCGTCTTTGCAGCAAGTCAGTTCGTGAAATTTTTGCCTTGTACAGATTCCTACTTCTACTGTAAACGACGTTATTGTGAAGTGGAAACATCTGTAATCAATAACAGCGCAATCACGAACCTTGCGCTGGAGCATATGGTGTTCAGATTCATACATTTATGGTTGCAACAATGTCTAAAGAATTCCAGATAGCTTCTGGAGATAATGCCAATAAAAGCACTGTCCCTCAGAAGCTGAAAAATATGAGTTCCCAGGGGAAAGCAGCCACACACAAGACGCTGATCTCCTGGATCAACGCTGATCGTTGACTGAGTGACGAAAACTCGTCGCCATTGGACCACGCAAGAGTGAAAACTTGTTCTCTGATTTGATGAATTACTCTTCACACTGTGGAAGTCCGATATACGTGTTTGGTTTCGGAGAACGCTGGGTATTTGCCCGAATGTGTGTTCGAACTCTCCTGTTTGGTGCAGGAGGTCTTTTAGTGTGGGGCTGTTTCTCATGGTTTGGACTAGGTCATCCGGTTCCATTGACGGGAACTCTTAATGCCCTGACCTGTGATATTATCCTAGACAGAAATACCAGAAGTAAATTTCCGTTATATTGCATTTAATGGCAAAGGTAAGCATCATAATCAGGCTCATGCGGCTAATAATGCACTGGACAGCTGTTTCCGCCAATACCAGGATTCTTTAGCAATGCTGTATTTGGCCGATGAGCACATCATCAATGCATTAACCTTTAGCCAGATTCACAGCATAGACTAGTGGTTGCTTTTTATACAGATGCAATATCTGCATCACATGTGCTCATTGGTCAAATACAGCACTGCTGAAGAGTACTGGTATTGGACGAAACAGCTATCCAGTGCATTATTTGCAGCATGAGCGTGATTATCATGTTTACCTTTGGGCGGTTGAGGACAATGCGCAGGAAATGATTGGTGTCTCCTAGGATATCTTCGTGTAGGATGTCTCAGAGAACCAGCTATTCATATTCAAAGTGCCAATGAACTGCCAAGATGGGAACATTAGGCAGTACAGAATAACTGTTGTGAGTCATTTTCAAGAACCAGGCAAGGCAGCGAGAGTTCAGTATTGTCAGTGGTTTTAGAAATTTGTTCATGATAATCCAGAATCTCTCAGATTCATATGGTTCACGGATGAGGTATGGTTACATCTGTAGGAATAAGGAAATTTCAACAATCCGGGAATGCGGGCCAGTGATAATCCTCATTGAATATTCAAATAACCTCTACACTCCTAGAAAACCAGCTTGTGATGCGGAATTTCAGCTGAAAGAATCATTTGCTCCATCATCTTTGAAAGGTGGCTTGACACTGCAGCTTACCTACGCATCTTCAATGAAATTGTGGAGAAACTGAACGACACTGAGCTAATCCAGTGCTACTTAGAACACGATGGGGTAGCTTGCTATGCGTCAAAGAAACCTGTGAACGTTCTCAAGCGTTTCACCAAGACAGAATCGTATCAAAGAAGTTGTGACCATGTTGATCGCCAGACCTGACCTCTGCGGATTTTTTGCTTTGGTGTAACTGAAGGAAAGAGTGTACAAGAATAAACCTCGCACGGCAGAAGTCTCGAAATAAAGGATCCAGTAGAAGATGGCAAGCATTGAGAAGGACGTTCAGCAGAGAACGGCGAACAATATGGAACGTCGTGTTCAGATGTGTTGATAGGAAGGTGACGGCCGTTTACAGGTTACTCGAGTTACGCAGTTCCTTGTGTAGGACTCAATGACCAGGGTGTTCTATATGAATCATTCTCTGTAAAAATGAACAACATAGCAAAACTGATATTGTTCATGACGAAACTAATTCACAGAGGTATTAATGTTTCACAGAAAGTAATGTTCACAGAGGGTAATAATTAAAAGTACATGATATGTAGTACTGACGTCTATGTAATGATATGTAGTATTTGCTTATTTCTATATAATGTTCGATATAACTGGTAAAAATGCTTTATACGCAGTTTTGAAGTTCTCTGGTTTGTGCAAAACTAGTAAAATCTGCATTGCACTGTACATAGTTTATAAGTTGTTTTGTTTGCAAGTAATTAATAATTTGTCCTCAAATTTAGCTAAAAACCGGATTTCATTTGGAGCCTGGATGCAATTTTGGTGAAATATGTTTATATGTATGACTCTCAGTCTAAATATCTACACTGCTCAACAAAATTAGGAGATCATGCGATATTTACCATAAGCAAACGTATATCCAGTGAAATGACACCGAAGTTATGCGCACAAAGAACAAAAATGACACGACAGACAAGAAACATTAAAAAAAAATGTTGCATTCCGCAAACTTATTCTCAATGAGCATTATGTACTAGAAGAAGGAATTTACCTCATTTCGAAGAAAAATGAAACAGTGGAAAAAAGACATCACTAGTACATTTACGATCACCCTGAAGAGTTAGCACCACATCACACCAGTATAGCGTGGATAAAATGTGATTATCTAAATTTACTTTCGGTATTCTGAAACATTCCTCTTGTAGGGAATGTTCCTCTTCCACCTTTGCACGGTTCAGCGGAGAAAGTTGACGGACAGTAACACATCTTCCCAACAAGTCCGAAGCATGCTTAATGAGATTTAAGTCCGGTGAGCATGCATGCCAGTCCATGGGCTCCACGCTCTCCTCCTCCAGAATGTCAGTGATCAGCTGCGCTCTTTAGGGATGCTGATGAAGGGTCTTAGAATTGCAACACGGAACCGTCAAGAAACCATTTCGGATGATGTGTAGGTCTGTTCGTCCACCTATGCTGATGGCACCCCAAACCAAAATCCCGCCACCACCAAAAGAGAACCAAAATCCCACCACCACCAAAGGCAGGAGAATTGTAAGTTTCTTATTCACGCCAGATCAGAATTCTTCGATTATTCGGTCGCACACAGTACATGGATTCATTTGCGAACAGTACACGGCGCCATTGTTCAGCATCCCAGTCTCTATGCTTTAGTGCCCATTGTCTGCGAGCTGCACGATGAGCAGGAGTCACTGGGCATACCAAGGGCCTTCGGGCATAGAGGCCAACTTCATGAAGACGACGGCGAATGGTGTGCATTGATACCAGCTGTCTCGTTGCCGCAGCAAACTTCCTTTCTGCATGTCTGGCGTACAGTCGATGATTCCGACGAGCCAATACAGACAAGTACCGGGTCGCCCTTTGTGTTGTAACTCGAGGTCGGCTTTGTCCTGGTCTCGTTCGAACTGTTTCTGTACCTTGGAACTGATTCCACATTCTGCTGATTACACTTTGAGACACTCCGAGATGTTCTGCAACGACTGTTGCGTTTGACCGACCTGTAATCTTCCTATCGCTCTCCAAAATACAGGTGCTAGTAAATCATGTTGTTAGGACATGGTGTAACAACCTGCAATACCTAAGTTACTTTTGAGCTGAATTCCGGGTGAACTGCCGAACGCTGAAGTATAAACTGTTTTCCTCCAATTACCGTCACGTACATAAAACGCGTCACAGTCGTACATTTGCATATTATCTCCAATATTTTCCAACTCTAGCCAATCGTTTAGGTAGGTGCATTAAAATATATGTTCATTGTCTTGGGATACCTATAGGAATTTCTGCTATTGCTGCATGATCCTCTAGTTTTGTTGAGCAGCGTATATTTCTATGTGTTCGGAATTACTAATATTGTTTGACAAAGTACCATTATAGGAATACTTATGTCATTAAAGTTATTACACATTAAAAGGATAACAGACCCATATAACTGGTAAAAATACGTTATTGGCAGTTTCGAAGTTGGCTGGTTTGTGCATAGCTAGTAAATTATGCATATACATAATTTACTTTACGTTGAGACGCGCTTTGTAATATACTCAAACTATTAAACCACAAATAAATTCCACTCACTTTTATCCCAACGGAAAATATCTTTATTTTCACCTACTAGTTTCGCCTTATGCCTTAAGTAGTAAACCCTAGAGTAACCTTTGTGCAAATGTCTCAAATGGCATGAGACGAAACTAGTTTGTGGAAGTCAAATTATTTTACGTTCGGGTAAAAAATGAGTGGAGTTTATTTGTGGTTTGATAATTTGAATTGCGCGTATCCAGTTTTACTTCTAGCTCATTTATGCACAATTTACTATGTGCATAGAAGATGAAACTTATTTTTAGCATTTTTAGCCATCGGTTGGTGCATCGCTAATTTTACTTCACTCCCTTGCCTTTTTTTTTTTTTTCAGTTGCCCATTGTAATAATTTTTGTCCAGATTTATTTGTGAAGTTCCTTTCAGTGAGAGTTATTTATTCTTTCTGATACTGTTATATTTGAAACATATGTTAATTTGATACATAAAAGTTCAATTTTCTCTTAATATGTTTTAACTGATTATCTCATCAAACTCTGTTAAAACAAACAACATACTTAATAATTATCCACCTGCACTTGTCCAGTGCATTATCTGTCCGCTAAGTAATCTAACAGAATTTATAATGAGAAATAGAGATTTAAATATTTAATTTTAGCATTTATTATTCTAAACATTGCACACACACGCACAGATCAATATCCAGAGCATACGATCGAGTAAAATTGTTGATTTCAAGAAACTGACGTTATGATAGCCGATTTATATCCTTATACACCTTGGTGTTTTGTTATAAACAATTAGTTATTCTTGAGCGACGTAAAGTTGTCATTTAACCAGAAGAGAGACGTTTGACTTCTCTTAATGAAAGTTTATTTTCGTAAGCATTAAACATAAACAACGTTTCTTTTATCTTAATGACATCGTTGAGTTTTAAGAGTGTCGCCAAAGTGTTTTGAAACTTGTTCAAACTTCCAGCTGTGTCTTTGTGATATTTATTGAAATTATGATTCCCTCCCTTTAATGCCTTGCACGTGAAAGCCACATGGCATTGAATTATTCCCAACAGAAATATATTCTCTGGTAAAGTGGGATTGCATAAGATGGTGAAATGTCCCTAGACTAAGAGGATTAACCATCAGCCTGTGTATTACCTAAGTAATGGGAGTGCCTGTCCCCAGACAGCAACCAGAGGTTATCTCAGGTCGGCAGACACTTGTTGTTGATGTTTGTTCGAAGAATGACCCCGATAAGATGAGGATAGAATTAAACGATTTCATTCTCAGTTCAGAATTTTGCAAAAACAAAGGATTTTTTCTTTTCTCACGGGTCATAGCTTTACTGTGCTGAGCAACCTCAACCTATAACATTAGGAAGAAAAAAACCCATTAATGAATATGTTTTTAATTTTCTTTGTATTAAAACCTTCAGTAACATTGTTTGAGTTTTGAATGGCGTTTTCAATAAACAAAATCGTCCTCAGAAACATTTACATTCGAAAACATCGGCAAAAATGTGCCGAATACGTAGAATCAATTTATAAACATGCAGCATGTAGAAGGAGCCAAGCAAAAATGATGGCATACCAATTTTTTCGCTGCATGAAAACTCGTACTTTATCATTCACGAAGCCCATTATTTTGGACTTAGTGAATGATAAAGTACGAATGTTTGATAGAAGAGTACGGCTGCTTTATCGAAGGATGAATATCAGTTACGTGTGTTTTAACTAGAGTAGTTTAACTTCCATAAAAATAAATGGAATTAAACATTTTTAAGAAATCAAATTTTTTAGACTTCAGAACACATAGTCACTGTGCGCGTAATAACAGCATCAGTTTGAGTATGTAAGCAGTGTCTGACTTCCATTAACGACTGTACATCAATTTGTTATAGAAAGGAGCTATAACAAATCACAAAATCAGAGCCCAGGTGTGTTCCGCACAGGAAATCGAACGTCAGGGACAGAGGAGGGCAGGCTTTCTATTGCCTTTGTATGGTCCACGGCAAGTAAGGAGGTAAGGGGGCACACATTTTCTCCTAGCAGCTTTAACCCCGACTTTGATTGTGGTTCCAATTTTATTCATTGGAAGGAGCGTGCTAAGAAGGAGATCACGATCGCAGCATCCGGGATTGAATGGCATCTCCGGGACTCGTAGACATTGCCTCTAAGAGCTGAGCCACTGCAGCTCTTATAATAAAATCACAAAGGGCAGTAAATAAATAAAACAACATTTAAAATATACCTTGTTTAATTTGCGTGCGTTACTGTAATCGGATAAAATCGGTTACAGTCACGGAAAATAATTTCCGTACGTGACTGTAATCGGAGAAAATCGTTTCATTCGCTTTTCATGCGTGAGGAAATGTCGGCAGTTAAACAACATTTCACCTCCAACGAAACATATCTACTGCGGATAGTCCCGCGAAGTGTCATCACCACGATTTACCAGAGTCTATATCTTAGAGAATAATAGTTACGCTGAAAGCCGACCAATCACAGGAAGTCGTTATACAAGTTCTTGAAGTTTCCCAAAGTGCGATAATCAGAATGTGGAACTCTTTCCGAAAAACAGGAACAATGCGTAGGAGACCAGGGCAAGGCTGCCGACCATTGAGGACACCGAGTCAGTCGTCGATAGCCTATTGTCATCAAGACGTAAAAGTTGCTTGTCTTTAATGGCTCCTTGGGATCTCATGCAAAATGTCACAGAATTGAGAAGAACATTCTCTGCAGGCACAGGGCAGTTTGTATCCATGCAAACCATTCGACGTCGGGTTCATCATGCAGGCTTGTATGCCTGGAGGCCAATGACTTGCGCTCCTTTAACTACTCGTCACTGCATAGACCGCAGAGAATGGGCTACGGAACATAAAGATTGAGGTGTTGCTCACTGGTAATTTGTCCTCTTCTTCTGATGAGTCAGGGTTTAATCTACAGCCCGATAACAGACGTGTGACAAGTTCTCATTGGGTGTAATCACCAAATCCCGAACTGCTCTTTTTTTGTGTAGGAGCGGCATGATTTTACCTAAGGCGGAATTCCGGTGTTGGGGATGTATTGGAGGTCGTACAGACTTCCTCCGAATCATCAGGAATGGCTCCTTGATAAGTGTCAGGAATTGAGGTGAAATTCTCAGGCCTGTCATCATTCGTTATCCTGCGACGATTGGAGATTCATTCCTTTTTACGGATAATAATGTGCGCCCACATAAAACACGACTGGAACTGAATACAAATATAGTCGAAGACGGGGAAATGGTAGGAATGGACTTTCCTGCAAGCTCACCTGATTTAAACCCGACTGAATATGCTGCGTTCTTGCTCGGAAGAAGTGTTGCTCCACGTTTGACTTTTCCACTGACCCGTCCCTAGTTGGAACATGCCATGCTCTGAAGAAGGAGCGGTTAGGCACACATATCTCAAGAACTACTCAAAACCTCATTTTATCAATGCAACGCAGATATGAGCGTATGGTATGGTTTTTATCAGTTAGATGAGACCACACGTTCTACTAGTACTACTAGAGATATTTTCTTTTCATCGCTTTATCATTTTTCGAACTGAAGACGGCTTGACCAGAACATAACGTGTCATCACGTGTGCATAAAATGAAATAAAATGGAAATTATAACATTTTTCTTTTCTTTCGTTTGTTGTATTTCATTATGCTGTTTAAGAAATGTCATAGTATTGGTAATAATTGATCGATTAAGTCTGTTTATTGTGAACATTGCCTTATCCTCTGCATTTGTTGAAAATTGTAGCTCAAATTACTGAAGACGTTTCATCCCCATACCATCATTTACGAATACATATGTTCGGAAGTGGATGTATCTTCACTATTACTTCACCAGACTAAGAAATTCCCTCTTATCACGTGTGGCACTGAATATGATAAATGGTATTTCCATTGAAATGTTAACTTTACTTCACGTTTCTCAGGATCTCACACATGCATTTGGTGAATAATAATAGCAAAGAAAGAAGGACAGGAAGTAAGGACGCTCACACTTAATAACATGAGAGCTCGCATGAGAGCTAGTACAGGAGGTCAGAATGACCACGCATATAACTCATCAAACTTTTATTCCCCTTGCACTCACCGTCATCATTAGTAGAAGAGAGCATAAGCCTCACTACTAAAATACAATAACGGGTGTAACAACCGGGAATAGAACCCGGTACCTTCCGCTCCACAGCCGAATGCTCTAACCACTAATCTGTTGCCACATTTATGTAGCCGTGACATTTATGGCTTTATACGGTCACGGTACGTTACAAGGGTTAGGATCTTATCTTTGTAACAATGGAACCCTAACACTGCTGCTAAAGAACCAAAAGATCTTCACCCATGAGATCGTCCGTTACACAAATAACTGCAAACCTGGATGCTCACCCCCTCTGTAGTCTTGATCACTGCTTTAGGCGTGACGTATACTTGCACATTATAGGCAGATATATGTGACAATGGAATGATGTTGGTAACGATCGTCGTAAGAAGTCTGCCTGCCGGGAATGATATGTGACCACGAACAGAACAACACCACGTGGAGAGTTGAAGTTGATAGAACATTCAATAGGCCGCAACAGTGGCGTGTCTACGACCCACTGCCCCCTATGGATTGCCGATAACCCTCAGAGTTTTATTAGCCTACGGCTCGCAGAAAAAGAATTCCGTCCATAGCGACCTTCACGATATCTTCCAACTACAATCCGCCGCCGTCGTCAGTGTTTGGAAAACGGTTGGACTCGATATGTCTGGGATGCTACGAATTTGTGTCTTGTCATCTTCATCAATGAGTACCTATTCAGCATAACAGCTGATTATGATCAAATTCACTGTGTGGGTAAAAAAAAAAACGGTTGAATAGGAAAAATGTACTTGGGCGGCACACTGCCCTTTAGGGAACGTATTGTTACCGTGTTGGATGCAACTGCATTCTTACTGCATGTCTTCTCCACTGTTCCATGCTAGGCGAAATATGGCTTCGGAAAAGTACGTCCAAGTTTCTTTCCGAGATCATAATGCCCACTTTCGAGGCATTTCTATTGACACCCTTTCCCCACAGAAAAGTGTCTGATATCCCACAATTGCCATCAGCTGGGAATGCCTACAAGCCAACACCTTTCTCCTATCAACCATATCTTCAACAAACCTTTCGCGGGAGCATACTAAGACGAAAACTTCAGCCTGAGTTGTAAGGTTTCGCTTGTTAAAACTTTCTAGGCAGCGTTTATTTGTTGTCAAAGGTGAAAAAACGCATAACGCATGCAGGTATGAACAACTGATGTGAATATTTCATATTTTATAAAAGTTTGGAGATACGCGATATGATGTCATGACTGACGTGGAAAAGCTGTCCATGAAGATTGACAAGAAATCCATACTAAGAGTACTTTGGACTGAAAGTGAGCAGTTTGAGTTGTAGATGATATCTCATCAATACTATTCCTTTTCCCATTTTAGGCGAAGTCCTTGTACTTCACAAACGACAGGCAAGTACTTGTTAACCATTCAGCGGTTCTGCTGACAGAAGAAGGATTTTAGAAGAATTTCTGAATTTTGCAGCTCATGATTCACTGCAGTTGAGAAGCTTTAGACACGAACTGCCACAGAATCGCCATATTTTCATATTTTAAATGAAATGTTTCCAGTGTTCCGTTTTTGTATTTTAAATGAAACCCTTATTCTTCATGCAGAGCATTCGGGTATCTTCCATCACGATAGATGAAAATATTGATTGTTCTAGCAAGGCATACATATCCTTCTCTTAACGGATCACGAAACCAAGGAAACCTCAATATATGGTATCGTAAAACACTTTCTCCAGCGCTTAGACTTCCCAAAACGCAACATGCGTGACCACTATTTTTAATGCGAGCAGTATGAGCAGGGATGGATACAGAATGTGAAGCAGAGATCGAAAAAACTAAAATCAGACACTTCTCTGGGCACCATGAGGTGTAGTTATTATACGTATTAGCACAAAACTTTGGGAAATAAATGGCAGTTTCACGAGACATGTCCAATGACAAATGTTGTTACCAGTTACAAGTGCAAAGCTATTTTCAACACAAAGCTCCTAGTTGATAGGTAAAAAAAACTATTAGAAGTCAGATGTCAGTACCTTGTAATGTATGTGGGACTTGTGGCTACAGTTCACCAGGGTGTATTATTTGGAAATATGC
Organism: Acanthoscurria geniculata; assembly: GCA_000661875.1. Taxonomy (NCBI): domain Eukaryota; kingdom Metazoa; phylum Arthropoda; class Arachnida; order Araneae; family Theraphosidae; genus Acanthoscurria; species Acanthoscurria geniculata. The sequence goes on along the minus strand of AZMS01S00061373.1, from coordinate 79,280 downwards.
TGAACTCTCTATATTTCCTTTACCATTCATGTAGAAAGAGGAAATGGTAGAACGCAAGAAAAAAAAAGTGAAACTTCAGTTTTTGTTCTCAACGAGAGATTCCACAAGAGTTCAACGCTCTTCGCAATGAGCTTGGCATCGACTGTTTGTCTTCACACAGATGAAGCAAACAGAGCGGTAGAAATGTGTTGCCTTAACTTTCATGAGTGTGCCAAAATAATATCCTCCTCCAAAAGCACAATTTCCTTCCCGTGAAGTGAAAGAACACAGAAAAAGTCTCCTCAAAGAAAAACAAAGTGCAATTAGAGACGCTGAAAGATGGAAGATGGAGAAGATGTAACAAGCATGACGATGATTCTACAAAAGCCAACTTTTTCTCCCTTTATATCTCAAAAGAACACAAAAAGGTGTTTGTTACACACCTGACAATTTTTGTTTGGAATCGATTATCGCTTTCATGGTTAAAATTTATACTCCCATTATATGGCCAATTTTTAAAAGTCGCCTTTGACAAAAGTAGATTGTTGTTCCAATGCAGGATGTTACTGACATGTTAAAGATCAAAACGCTGCTACCCAGAAACATTTTGGGCAGCTTTTGAATATTTCTCGAACTGAAGGCAAAAATTGTTTAGAGCCTGGAAATAACATGAGTGAGATAAAGCAGTGTTTAATAACAAGCATATTTTAACGTACGTTTTTACTTCTGAACAAACCAGATTTGTTGTGACAAATGGTGTCATACATATAACTAAATAGATAAAAGAACAAACCATTGCCTTTCACGTCTTTTTTACCCGAAGTGTAAATCCTGGCAGTCAATGAACAATACTTCTGTAACACTCAAATGATTTAAAACATTTACACTCTTTGGTGATGTTCGCTTTTGATAATGTATTTTATTTCTATAAACAATTGACCTCCACATAATGATTAGAGAATAATCATTGCGTGGAAGTCTATTGCTCTTTGGATCGTATATTTCAAACTGAATTTGTTTCCGCAGCAAAATATTTTCTTTGTACTTAAAATGCTTAAAAACTTATACTTCAAATGCCTCGATTTGTTATTTTACTGTTTCAATCAAGAAGTAAAGTGACGTTCGTAATTGTGCTTCCCCCAGTTCTTCATTTTAGTAAATTATTGACATGAAATAACCCGATGAGTTTCTGTCATGGTTATTTTTCACTGCTTAATGTATACGAAACTTCTACCCACAGATAGCAACAAATACTGTCGCATGTTTTTGATAGATTAACCACTTCTTTCACTAATCTCTTTGTTCCTAAACCTTTTACCACATGCTACAGAAGTTACTCCATTATTTCTGAAGATTCAAATGTTGTCCACCCTCCATGTTGAAAGTAGTTTAAAAAAATGAGAAGGTGTGTTACATCCAGGGCAGAAAAAATGAAAGAGTGCTTGGTCAAGTACACTTTGTATAAAAAAATGCATCATCCGGAAGGAGTCTCGTGTCGCAAAAGTACTGGCAACAGTAGAATTGCGTACAAACACTGAAACCACACAAAATATGAGTTCCAGCAGATATAACACTGTGCGATACGAAGATAAAGAGAATGGCGTAAAATCTCACTCAAATGACTAGACTGCATGAAGTAAATCGTCCGTCATTAGAAATGAAAGCAGTATCTCTCCACTAAGTGAAGTCGTGGAGATTCTCCCTGAGGCACAGAGCATCTCAGTCCTTCTAAATGATACCGCAGGGTATTGTCCGTCAGAGATAGTTGCTGCAGAGTTCGAAGGTGACGTCTTATCATATCACACACACGTTCGACAAATCTGGGACCTGGATGCCCTGATGGATCTGGCTAATCTGGTTGCCCACTATACCATGTTGACAGTACGTAGCCAGTGTCATGTTTGCATTCACAGAAAGTGGGAATGTCATGTTGACAGTACGAAAATAATGCATACTACGGTACCATGTTTGACATATCGGGGCTATGTTGATAGGACGTAAACAATGTCAGGTTGCATTCGCTGAATGCA
>AZMS01S00058525.1:78772-89312 GCA_000661875.1 Acanthoscurria geniculata | reverse complement strand
TTTATTATCATTTCTGTTTACGTAATTATATTCCGATTTATTAATAAAAAACAGGAGTAAAATAGTGAATTTACACTATTTTATTCACATTTATTACGTTACGTGCGATAAAAGTGGCTGAATTTTAGCCATGGTCTAATTCGATTGGAAATTCACGGGAAGCATCTGTGATGTAAAATAAAAAGTTACCACAACCAATACCAGCGTTTTCTGTGAACTCCTTAGTTTCGAAACCGAAGGCAGAAAATTCACTAGTATCGTGTATTGCATGTGTAATTGATTCGGTTTCAAAACTAAAAGGGTTAAGTTCGAATCCACGTCAGTCAGATGTGAACTTTTTCACACCACTACGAAAATAATGATGTGATATTCAAGGCAATTAAATACAAGGTTCGTTCGAGGCTAACCTTCACTTTGTTATACAAATAATGAACGAAACAAGAGCAAAAATTTACCTGTTTATTTTATTTCAAAATAATCCCCATGTAAATCAATGCAGCATTGACAAAACTTCGGGAGGTCCTGTGTGCTTTATAACAGAAGTATTTTGGTTTTGTCTGGAGCCACCGCAGGGTATTGTTTTCGACTCCATCATTTGTGTTGAAAGTCTCCCCACTAAAAAGTCTTTAAGGTGACCAAAGAGGTGATTATCACACGGCTATAGTAAGGGCTAAAGGGAGGATGATATACTGTATAAAAATACAACCCATTTTTTCAATGGTCAACATTGTTGCACATGCAATAAGAGTGCTCCTTACGACATCTTGCCAGGTCTTTTTTTCCAAATGGCCTTTCGTATCCTATGGGACAATACATCAGAATAATGTGCGGCAGTCATCGTTTCCCCATCTTCTAAAAAATCGACACACAATGATTCCTCCATGTCCCCAAAAACAGTCCCAAGGACCTTTCTTGCTGACTTTTGCACTCGCATTTTCTCCGGTGACGGAGATCCTTTATGGTAACATTGCTAGGTCGCCCTTTTCGATTCTGGAGTAAAGATTGAGCCAGGTTTCATCGCATTTAGTTATGGATCTTAAAAATTCCTCATCTTTTTCATGAAGTCTCCGTAAATGTTTTCACATGCCTCTAGACGATCAGCTTTCTGATACGGTACCAAATGTTTAGGAACACACCTGGCAGCAATTCTTTCAACTTCGTGTGTTCATGCATGATGTTTTCCACATATCTAATGTTTATTCCAACTTGTGAAACAATTTCTCGCACTTTTACGCGTTTATTTTCTTCAATTCATAGTTCAGCATGCTGAATATTTGAAAGCGTTATGGCAGTAGGCGTGACATGAGCGTGTTCAATGTTACTCAACGGTTGTCTTCCTTCTTTGAATTGTTCAGCCCATTCAAAAACACTTCTTGATAGGAAGTAATCCTTAAACTGTACTTGTATTCGTGGATAAATTTCAGCTGGTTTGATTGTCTCTTTGACAAAAAATTTATGATTATTCTTTGTTCCATGGCAGCGTCACCTTTGTTTTCTTCCATTGTCCTTAGAAATATGCACAAGGAAAGCACAGCCAGCTGCTTCTGTTGCGGTGTTGCCAAGTCTCAGTAGTTAAATATAAAAATGAAATCTTAACGTCTGCCTCTTCTTTTAAACTGTTTGTAGGAAAAAGTGCAGACGAGCCCTGTAGCTCAGGAAACATGGCGACTCTTTCAAAGAGACTGAAAGAAAATGTAAAATTTTAGAAGTAGACTAAAAATTCAAATCTACTGTTAAATAAATTACTAAATTACCTTACACGATATTAACTCACACAATACAATTTATGCGACAAAAATGATTTATTAATCCCTCCTTATTGGTTTTCATTGCCAACAGGGTTTTTTTCAAAGGGTGGGAGGGATGAGGAGGGATAGTAAACGCGGGAATAATTATGTACAAGATCGGCTAACAAAAGGCTAATTTAGTGAGTTGTTGAAGTTGAACTGGCAACGGAAATTGTGTAAGTGAAGTATGTGAAGAACGGAATGAAAGAATCTTTCCCATTTAACTAACTCTGAATCTTGTGAACATCTTAGCATGTAGCCAGTGAAACTTTGTAAGGAGGATTGATAATTATTTACGTTGCATTAAGTGTAATGCGTGAGTTAATGTCGTCTAAGGTAATTAGTAATTTATTTGTTTGCAACGTGTGTCTCATTCGAATAATGAAATCTACTGCTTCTACGCAAAATAAATTCAAGCACAGATTACTACATATTTAATGCAACATTTTGTTGAATAAAATAAAAATTAAAAACAATATTTTGTTAATTTTTATTGATATAATACACGTTTTTATTGATTTGTTCTATCAATAAAAACATGCGTTAAATAGTAATTTGTCCCTAAATTTATTTTTCATCTCAGTTGCATGTTGTGAACCATATAATACATTCTATCAACGAAAACTTTATTTTTTCTGTCAATAAAAATGTGAGTTGATTTGTGTTCGAATGTCCTTTTTTTCTATTCCACAGCAGACTATAAGTTATGCGCCATCCAGGTAAAGTGAAAAACACGCAATACTGTATGATGCGTGTACTCTATTTCAGTAAAAATATTTAGATACATCTTTCGTCGATAACAATCGGCTTCTTTAGTCTCAGATGCCACTACAAGTACAGTTCATCGTTCACTACAAATGCAGATGACACTACAAGCACACTATAAGTACACTTCATTATACATCACCGCGAGTACCGATGACATCACAAGTACACTTCAACATTCATCACGACAAGTAGAATGGCATTACAAGTCGCTCATCATTCGTCACTACAAATATACACGACACTACACAGATTTTTTTAATTACTATGTTACTTAAGTCTGGTCATCGGTAGCATTGCAAAGCATATCACTGGCATTTTCCTATCTCGTCGTATTTTGTTTTATGGTTGCACTGTTTCATGGTTTCAAATTCATTAATGAGCAGTTTGCATACAGACGACAACTTGACTAGGTCATCATCATCAATATTATATCTTTTGGTGGTATAAATTCTATACCTTAGCATACTATTCATAGACTTTAGCGTACCACAGCACTAGCAATATTATTTTGTATTGTGTTAGAGTTACTAACACTGCACCACACAAACTCTAGTGCTTGTGCTGTGTAAAACGTCGTTAAATGCTCCTGCTAGTGCCGTGCTAAAAGCTAGTGCTGATAATACAGCTCTAGCAAGATTTTGTGGGAGTAACAATGTAGTACCAGACTGGTGTGAAATCAGGATTTATAGTATGTATAAGAAGGAAGGGGAAATTAGATTTAATGAAAGAATGAAGATTAATACCACCAAGAAGTATAATAAATAGTGATGATGAAGACCCAGTCCAACTCTTGTCTGCATGGAAGTTGCACATCGACGGATCTCAGATCAAGAAAGTGGGCATTGCCATAATAAAACAAAATGCTACAAAAAGAAAAAAAAAGCTAATAATATACGGATATATACCCGACAATGCTGCTGATGACCAGAGGAAGTAACGTCATGTTTGAACAAATGATGACCTGTGTATGTGACAGAAGAAATCGATTGTTATCGACGAAAGCTGTATCTAAATAATTGTTTCTGTTATATAAAATACATGTATAATATAGTACTTTGTGTAAAAAGAGATAAATTTTCGTTAGGTGGTGTTTACTGGCAAAGGTAATAGCATGATAACAAAGCTCATGTGGCAAATAATGCTCAATGCAGCAGTTTCGTCCTATACCAGGTCTCTTCAGCAGTGTTGTATTTGACTGACGAGCACTAGTCTTTCTGTCTGTCAAATATCCGGTATTTCTGGTTGTCAAATATCCTGTGTTTCTGGTTGTAAAATATCCGGTCTTTCTGGTGGTCAAATAGTCTTTCCGGTCTTTCTGGTTGTCAAATATCCGGACACTGATTATATTTCAGAATGGTGATGCAAATGATGCATCTGTTGAAAAGCAACTACTATTTTGTGGTATAAATTCCGGTTAAAGGTTAATACACCGATGATGTGCTCATCGGACGAATACAGCATTGCTAAGAGTCTTGGTATTGGACGAAACAGCTGTCCAGTGCATTATTTGTAGCATGAGCATGGTTATCATGCTATTACCTTCGCCAATAAACGCCATCTAACGGAAACTTATTTTTGGTATACTATCACGTAAAATTTGTCTTTCTCGTACTTTGTGCTGTTCATTTTATATTTCTGTTCTGTTTACGATGTACTGTACTACTCATTAATAATGAGCCGTATTTCTTTACCGCTGGTTACGAGTACACTAGATTGCAAATAGACTACCTGTTCGTCTAAATATTGACACTTTATGTATGTGCAGCCCTGCGTTATCACTAATCGGCAAAGAACTTGCAACAGCCCCAAAAAAGAGAAAACTGATATATTAGAATAAGTGCAAGAACAGTGTAATAAGTTGCAAATTTGATTTCGAAACTAAAAGGTGTAGGTTAGAATCCCTGTCCGACAAAGTCCCTGGTTCGATTCCAGGTATCTACATTTGGCGCCCGAAAAGGCGTACTCCTGGCTTTGACTCCCCTCTGTGACTTACCCCAATTTGACTGATTTGGGTAGCTATTTCAAAAAAATAAAAAATATGGATAAGGAAGATGTGACGGACCCCGAAGGCCTCGTGTGAGAGGAACCATCATGACAGTTGCTATAGCTCAATCGCAGAACATTGGGTTTTGAAACTGAAGGTCTCTAGTTTGATTCCATCTACAATATAGATATTTAATATATACCTGTTCGTTATATATAAATATATATTCCATCTACTTATATATATGTTTACCAACTGTTCTACAACTTTGTATCCTGTATTGAGCTCTACGTGTAGTGGACGAAACTGGTCAAGAAGTTTTTGTTTCACATGAAAGCGTTACAAAGAGACATTAAAAGGATAATTAGATAACAGGAAAATTCATCCAGGGGAAAACTGATCCAGGTAGGAAAATACATCCAAGGGAAAACTCACGCAGGTAGAAAAATTGATCCAGGTTCTTTTAAGGGGTTGTTCTTTTAAGGGGTTGTATCCAGGTTCTTTTAAGGGGTTGTATAGAAACATTTAAGGGGTTGTATAGAAACATTTAAGGGGTTGTATAGAAACATATGAAACCCCTGTCGCATGATACATGTCTTCTTTTACATCTCCATGTGATTTATGTTTAATTTGTGCTTTACTGAACATGACAGTCTTTTTTCCGTATGTTAGTTATCACTATGTCACAGATTTTATTCCTGTTATGTATTCAGGTATCTAAACAAGAGCTTGTTATCTGACTGATATTCAATAAGCAGTGTAATACTGTGAAAGAAAAACTTTCAGATCATGAAATTTCCTGAATTTTATTTTTTGTATTAAGCTTCCTCTCAGCAACCTTCCCGAATTTTTCGTGTTAACTTCGCCTTTGGTGGTTCAAACGGCTCATAGATCGTGGTTGTCTGCCCCGTATTTTAAAGTTCGGCTGATACTGGACCAGAACGAAGTCCGATAAAAATTTGTGTGAAGCAATAGCTACCATGTTTTGGATACAAGTTAATGTTATGTTTTATGAAACTCTTAAAAAGAAAAGTTTATTTATTTATTTTCCATTTGAAGTAAGTGAGCGAACCTTACTAACTTGAGTATGGTTCGTGTTCAGTTCTAAAGACGCTATTCTCCGGAAATTTTGTTCTCCTAGCAGAAATTCCATTTGGAATTCCACTAAACTTGTCACCACTGAAAGTTTCTAATGTTTCCAATTCGCTTGGTAATAAACTCATTTTGTATACGGTCCCTCAGTGGCTGTCCTGGTAGAGTTTTCCTGTGGACGACGTCCTAGCTGAGTTTTTTTTCTACCTGGATAAGTTTTCTCTTGGATGAGTTTTCCTAGATTCGTATCATGATTGATTCTTTTACCTACTGACAAGAACTTTAGTTTGTATACGGTTCCTCAGTGGCTGGTCGTGATGTTTCCCTTTGGATGACTTTCCCCTGGAGGATTTTTCCTACCTGAATGAGTTTTCTTTTGGACGAGTTTTCCTAGATTCGTATCATCACTAATTCTTTTATATGCTGCCAAGAAATTCAGTCCAGCATACGGTTCCTAACAATTCAGCATACAATTCAGTCCGCATACGGTTTCTAAGTGGATGGTCTGGATGAGTTTTCCCTTGGATGACTTCTCCCCTGGAGGATTTTTCCTACCTGGATGAGTTTTCCTATCTCCTTACCATTATTGATTCTTTCATCTGATTCCCATCGAACGAGTATTTCAAGATGAAGACCATAATTTACATTGTTTAGAAGTGTTGACCATTATTTGGTTTTAATAAAGACCTAATAACTTGGTTTTAAATAAAGACCATTATTTCCATTGTTTAAAAGTGTGTGCTGGAGTTTCTACTGCTTTGATTTCTGTTATTTGAAAACTAACGGTACCATAACATTTATAGTGAATGCTGAATTTTAGAAGATCAAAGTAAAATTGTTTCCATTTTGACGACACATACTCATTCTGCTGAAACATTAATTCCTTATGCTGTGGCAAAAAAATTAGCATTTGAAATTTGTGATCACTTCTAGTAAATGTACAATAAATAGTTCTGTTTTACACAGTTCTGCTTGAGTGTTCTAACAAATTCACAACCCGACGGGCAATTACTATTAATTATGTTTAACAACAATAATTAATTAAAGTGTTTTTATTTTGAGTAATGTCTGAAACTTCGCCTCGTATGATTAATAGATGCAGTACGTCATCCAATTTGTGTCTGATGATTTTTTGGGATGTTGTCACATTTTAAGGAATTAATAACAAAACAGTGAATATTAATGCATTTTCCCGTTCCTTTCAGTATCTGTCGACTGTGAGCCAGATGTGATGTTGGCCAGAATCCAAACGAACTCCTTATTTAAAGGAAAAGTATATGCCAAAGGGAAGCCCATGTCTTGCAGCACAGATGTTAGAAACAGCCTGGAGTTTACTTTGCCTATTCCGTTGACGGGACCAAGCTGCGGAACAGTGACAGAGGTAAATGAATAAATAAATCAGACTGCATCCGCATTTAAAATGAAAACATTTGCTAGAAAGTAAGTAAGGAAGTCAATAAATGAATTAATAAATGGCTTCAGAGAAGAATCGGGATGCGCAATTTTCTTCATAGATAATTTATGAATTTCTCTTTAGCGTTACGGTTAATTTGACTAGTTTAAAATGTATTTATTTTTAATAAAAAGACATGTAGTCGTGAGACTCCCGAAAGATGAAAAAAAAAAAACCACTAAAGTTTGAGAAAGCTTTCATTAATCATCAAGAAAACACTCAAAGATATTCCAAACTCTTCTTTCTTTAACATTTTGTTTCTTCCCAGACATTAGTGGATATTTTGGTAATTCAAGAGGAGGGCTGATGCAAATTCGCAGCCTATCCCAGAGAAAACAACATCATATGTGCAATTAGAACATTTTATTCAACGTACTCCGCGCACCCACCGTTTTCTCAGCACACTGTTTTGCATCGTTGTTCCAGTGCCTGGATGCCACTAAAAAAATTCAGAAGGCTGTGCCTCCCTGCGTCTATGTCCTCTGCTGTAATTTGAAAATGAGTGCTTTTCACCTACTTTAGCTAGATAAATCGATAGTAGTCTGACGGGGCTAAATTGGAAAAGTGGGGTGTATATCGTAGCAGGTCAAACCCAATTTCACTCATTTTAATTCACTAGCATGTGCGGAAATACACACAACAACAGTTTAATACACTGGTTTACACACGTAAACATGAAAGAACAGATTTTTAGCCCTTACCGTTATGGTATATTTAATAAAATCCTCTGGAGTACTTTCGGGAGTACTATATTCCCATCCTCGATGAAATTTCAGAATGTTAGTAAGTTGCTTTTGAGAATGGGAGTACAGTACCCCCAAAAGTACTCAAGCGGAGTTTGATAAATACACCATAATGATAAGTGCTAATAATCTGTTCTTTCACGTTTACGTAACAGTGTAGTAAATTGCTATTGTGCAATTTCACTCAATTTTTCATTGTTTTATGGGAAAAGTGATTGAAAATTGTTCAATTCCATGGTCTTTTTACATCCGAAAAAAAAAAGAATTTAAAAAAAATCCACGATCCCAACCAAATTTGGCACATTTTCGTCACAAGATATGTACTTTCACGAATAATACTGGCATCCATCAGGCTCAGTACGTAATATGTGATGTCAGGAACCTATCAGCTCCCCCTCCCCCTTTTCGGATGTTTCTGAATTATTAAGATCTCTTGGTCTTGTGTACTATTCTAAAAAACCTTCAGGAACACGTAGAAATATTTTTAGAGTACCGGCAAATGTAATTAAAAAAATTAGTTTTGAAGACTGTTCCGATAGTACTTCGTCGGAATCGGGCGAATCTATTGCCAACACTTTACAGTTTGAAAAAGAGAATGATTTGTACTTTTCAATGGTGTTTGTGTAAGTGGATAGATCAATACAAAAGAATGTTTATGGAGTTCTTGTGGTATAGAAGAAGACTAGATGCCCTTTTCTGAGTGGGTTCAAATGATAATGAAGTAATATAGGAGAGAAGAATTTAAAAGTACCGTTTCAACGTTTTATATCTTTTTCTTTTCTAATTTTTTAACTTTTTGTAAATCCGAGACATGGGACAAACAGATGTGACTTCTTTACTTAATGAATATCTACCAAAGTTATTACTGTAATTCCGTAAATTAGCGGAACTTGCTTTGCTAGAAAGACAAGATGAAAAGAATTGCGCCAAATTTAGATCTACAGGAATATGAACTCCGTTGAAGATTTGGAGGAATGAGAAATGCTGAAGGTGTACAGGAGTGAGAACTACACAGATCACTGCGCCACTTTACAAGAGAAAAAGGTCTTCATGTTTTTTTTTTTTTTTTTTTTTTTACTCATACTTTTCCTCAGAGGAGTGAGAGCTGAGTGGATCTTAGAGGAATACAATAACTACACTGGAACTGTATCGATCTACAGGCTAGAAAACAGGCTCTACAATATTTCTCATGTTTTTGATGGTCATATATACGGAAATATGCTTGGCTGAAATGTCACGAAGTCTTTTTTTTTTTTTCCTTAAAGCAGCGCAGTTGTATGTGTAGTTCTCATTCCAGTAAATATTCAGGGTGTTTCTCATTCCAGGCAAATCCTCAGTGTGGTTTTGATTATTATCGATCTTCAATGCAGTTCCCGTTCCTTTAAACATTCAACGCAGTTCTCATTCCAATAAATATTCAACACATTTCTCTTTTCTGTAAATCTTCAATACATTTCTCGTTAGTGTAACCACTCGTAAAAGCATACGTTCTAATCACGTGAATCTTCGTCATCTTTGTCATTTTTTAAAAGTAAGCCCTGTGGATTTGCAAAACGAAAGACATTAACTGAATACAGCTTCTAATATTGGTTTGGTAACCGTTTTGCTGGAAATTTGCAGCATTGGTTGTAAATTTTCAGTAACTACTTCAATTATTCCTCATAAGAATTTAACTGTCATATCGCATTTGCCAAAGCAACAGACTCTAGCATATTACGTACAATCCTTTATCATAATATTTTTTAACTTTACTCTTACCGAGTTCTGCATAATTAATCATCCAGCGCTTTTTAAGAAGTACAAAGTTATATCCTAAACTTGCGATCAATAATGACTAAGTACTAATATACATGTAACTATTAATAAAGAAATATAAATAAAGGAACTGTCTACTTACTTTATCACTATCGACTTTATTCATTTCTTTCAACAAAAAACCTATATTTGTTTCGGAACGCAGATTTCAGTCCGTATGCGGTCCGAAAACAAATATAGGTTTTTGTTGAAAGAACTGAATAAAGCCGCTAAAAATAAAATAGAAATTTGTTTTATTTATATTTTTGATTAATAGTTACATGTACTGTATATTAGTACTTGTTAATTATAGATTGCAAGTTTTAGATTTTACTGCGGCTTTACTGCGAATGCAGTAACCGAAAGGTTGTTTGTTTACAAGTTAACAGAAAATAACAAAGTTATACACGGTGTCCCACTCGCTGTCGGCCCCGGTAAAAATTTTTAACCCTAATAGCAATGTACGTAATGTAATAAGATTTTATATGCACATACTTCATACTATGAGAAGAACAGTCACATCACAAAATGTTTTGGAAGTGACCATCCAAACATGCTTGAACAAGGTGCTCCTTGTTGAAAGTGCAGACCAACATTTCCGGACTTATCGCAGCAGTTTCCTGGGAGATGTTCCTGTGTAAGTCGTCTAGTGTTTGTGGTCTACTTGTATAGACTCTATCTTTCAGTATGCCTCCCAGAAAAAAGTCTGGAGACGTGAGGTCAGGATATCGAGGAGGCTAAAGGCCCTTGAACGACAGTGACTCAGTATGCACGAAGAGAAGCAATTTTTGTTGCTCTCTGACATGTGCTTTTCGACGTCCCCATCTCCTGTGCGAGTCGACGGAAGGATTTTGACGTCGATCGGAGGAGTCTTTCCTTCACATCCTCAATTCTTTCTTCAGACATTGCCAGACGACCT
>AZMS01S00058475.1:16381-27000 GCA_000661875.1 Acanthoscurria geniculata | reverse complement strand
TGCTGTACAAATCTAGGCAAGTATTTTAGCACAGTATGTAAACAGTTTCAAATCTAGTGTGTACTTCAGTTACGTGTATTCTGTTACACCCATAGTGTCGTGAGCGCGTGTGTGTGAGTGTATTAATTCCATGTAACCAGCTTTTTGTTAGATTTTATTTAACATATATTGTGTAAAAAAAAACATGAATTCGGATTTTGTGTGCACGGTATGTGTGACTTAAGTTTGTTTCTTTTTTTCATTTCAGAAGGAAAACAAAATAACATTCACGAAATGGATTTGCCTGCATCGAATGAAGACCAGAAAGACGAGACATCTAAGGGCGCTGATTCTTCCATGTTGAAACAGGCTTTATTGGATAAAGGCAGTTCAGAGAACAGCACGACCACCAGCACAGAAGGATCACATTCTTGTCCTTTCTGTAATTACGTGAGCAACAGTGAAGTGAGAATACAAATGCATGTTGTATCCCAGCATTCACAGAAGCCAACAACGTTAGCATGTCCTTTATGCCAGGAAACATTCCAAGAATGGTCTCTCCTGGAAAGTCATTTGATGGATGTCCACCATGTGACGCAAGAAGGTGTCCAGCGGTTGATGGCTATGGTAGATCAAACAGACTGGATAGCTGCGTCGAAAACTAACAGCAACAACGACAATAGTAACAATACCACCACCAACAGCAGCAGCGCATGCAGTAAAGAATCACGCAATGCTACCAAATCTGATTCAAAGACTTCTACAACAAGTGTTGTAACAACAACCATCGAAGTTCCTACCACAAATACAAAAGCATCTGTAACTGTTGTATCATCTTCTGCAACAAATAGCTCTGATAAAATTCCAAGCAGTGAAGAAATCGTGGATGTGAAGGAAGAGGTGGCAGACATTGATGGGAAAAGTGACAGCAGCGACAGTAGAGAAAGAATCAGTAGCGATGAAGCAGAAGATTTTTCGTGCCATGTTTGTGGACGCATTTATACCTTAGTGGAAGATCTTTTCTGTCATCAGAATGAGTTGGGACATCTAGAATGCAAAACCACGCCTAGAGGCACGGGATTTTTCTGCTGGAAGAAAGGATGCTGTCAGTATTTTCCAACTATGACTGCTGCCCAGATTCATTTTAAAGAAATTCATGCCCAGAAATCAATCATCCCCGTGTCAGATCGCCACGTCTACAAGTACAGATGCAACCAATGTAGCTTAGCATTTAAAACCATGGAAAAATTGCAGCTACATATGCAGTATCATATCATTCGAGCTGCTACTAAATGTGTGCTATGCGGGCGTAGTTTCAGGACTGTTTTGGCTTTGCAAAAACACGTAGAGATTACTCACACGGACATGACAAAGGAAGAAATGGAGCAATACCAAGCTAGTCTGGCAAATAATCCTTTGTTATCAGGTAATGGTGGGATAGGTGGAGGAATTTTAGACCCCCAGACAACGGAGCTCCTTAAAAAGGAAAGCAACCGAGAAGAATTAGATGATGACGATGATGTAGGGATACTTGCGGATGACTGTGATATAGTAGAGGACACAATCGATGATGCAAATGAAAGCAGAGAACAGCAGGTTTTGGAAGATTACATTAACAGTCAGGCAATTGCTGAAGACAGTTATAACGATCCCAACAGAAAGTATAAATGCCATCGTTGTAAAGTAGCTTTCACAAGACAAAGTTACCTGACAAGTCATAACAAAACCTTGCTTCACAGGAAAGGAGAAAAGATGAGTTACCCAATGGAAAAATATTTAGACCCAAATAGACCACATAAGTGCGATGTGTGCAAAGAGTCCTTTACACAAAAGAACATCCTGCTGGTACATTTCAATTCTGTATCTCACTTACACAAGCAGAAAATGATTATGAAAGAAAATTCTGGATCTAACAGTAGTACATCAACATCTCCTGTAACAGCTACAACAACAACAGCTACCACAGCTCTGACTGCAAGTAACAACAATGGACCTCTAAATTGCTCTCTGTCATCTTCAAATAGCACATCAACCACTAGTACTACTGATAGCGAAAAGAAACCATTTAAATGCAATATATGTAAAGTTGCTTACAGTCAAGCTTCCACGCTTGATATTCACGTTCGTTCTGTGCTTCATCAAACCAGAGCATCAAAACTGCATGAGTTAGCCATGACGGGTCAAATTGATTTAAGTTGCCCTTTAGTAGAAAAGCCAGAATCAAATTCAGAACAGCAACAGACAAAGATTTCTGAAGCAGGAAATGCTATATTGAATAGTTCCATGACTAGTTCATCACTTCCAACTTCACAGCCAAACAAAATGTCAGATCCACAGCCCTTATCTCTTACAGCAACCTCTTCTGCACCATCACCAGCTGTATCATCGTCGCCATTTTCTTTTCCGTTACAGCATGATCAGTCTGTTTTACCTCAAAACATTGGGCTGACATCTCTTTCGCAACCACCTGCTTTGGTTCAGTCTCCAATGTCTCAGCAATCAATTTTCACGTGTCAGCGTTGTGGTACAGTATGCATTTCTCAGGAATCTCTTATGCAGCATCAGCAGCTGTATTGCTTTTTCTCCCAACATCACACTAATTCTTTGCTCAGTGCTGCTCCAACAACACCTCAGGCTCCTATGCTTCCTGGTATGGGACAATCTTCTCATTCTGCAGCCAGGACACAGATAGCAAACCAACATGAAAAAGAAGAGTTATCTGAAAAGCAACCCAAAGTACAACATGGCAGTGTAGAAGTCTCAACATCTGTTGCACAGATGCCTCATCCTGTACCTCAGAGAAGTCCGACTCCAGGACAACAAATGTTTCGCTCAAGAATTTCGTTTCTTCGACCTAAGACACTGATATTTAGACACCTCCTTGAAGGATTTGGTTTTGATGTTGTAATGCAGTTTAATGAAAACTCACAAAAGAAACCAAAGAAAGAAATCGAGAAGAAAGAAAGTCAAGACACCAAGGAAAATGTACTTTGCGAACAAAACATCAGAACTGAGAAAGATTTTCCTTTGAAAAATAACATTGATCTTCCTGAAATTAATCGCTCTGTTTGTAACAAGTGTGGGAAGAATTTTTCAAGCATTTGGGTTCTGAAGGCACACCAGGAAGAAATGCATAAAGATGTTGTGCCTGTTGAAATAGTTGAAAAGTTTGCAGATGAATTTCGCACTGATTATGAGAAACGTAATTCTTCATCCGTTTCTAACGCAGATGAAATGCCGATTATCATTGAAGCAGCTTCTCCTTCTTCCAGTGGGGATCTTAGCACTGGGCCATCATCAACACCTGCAACTCCATCAGGCCAAACACCACTGTCTTTACCAAGTGCCATAACCCCTCCAGCAACATCAATGGGCGCGCAAATTTCTGACGTTTCATCTTCTATGACAGCAAATCACATGGCAGCACAGCTACAATTCAATCAGCTTCTGATGAGCATGGGACTAGGCATGGGTTTACCAATGCCAATGAACATGGGAATGAATGTAAACCTGCCATTTGCTGCAGCTATGAACATGCACCCTCCTTTGATACCTCTAATGATGCCTCCACCCATTGATCCCTTGATGGCATCAGCTTTTAGTCATCCTATGATGCCTGGAAACCCCATGGATCCAAATTTCTTTGCGGCTCAACAAAAACTGCTTCATCAACAGCAGCAACAGTTAGCTCAAGCTCAGCAACAAAAACGAGCTAGGACACGAATAAATGACGAACAGCTGAAGATTTTGCGAGCCTATTTTGATATCAACAATTCCCCAACAGAAGAGCAGCTCATAGAGATGTCAGAAAAATCGGGTTTACCACTGAAAGTGATTAAGCATTGGTTTCGAAATACGTTGTTCAAAGAAAGACAGCGCAACAAAGATTCTCCGTACAACTTTAATAACCCGCCATCTACTTATTTAAACCTTGAAGAGTATGAGAAAACTGGTGAAGCTAAAATCACTTCACTTGCTGAGAACAAGCTTTCGAAGGATGGCAGTGATGACTGTCACCCACAGAAAGCAGAAAATATCACCAAAGACACTGACAGAAAAGACGAAGTTTGTGAAATGACTGTGAAAGACGTTAAGATTGAAGAATCAGTAAAGGAAGAGTGTCACAGTTCCCCACCTGCTCAAAACAAACTCTTGGAAAACAGAACCCCTTTCAGTTCTTGTGTTACTTCTGGAACTTCCGACATGTTTTCAATTTCCAATGCGTTGGCTTGTAGCAGCATGGTAACACCAACCTCTAGCTGCCCTTGCTACTGTTGATCTTCGGACATCTCTTGCAGAAACCTTCTCTTGTGGTTTGACACCTTATGCTTCCACTCCCTCCCTGATGGCAATGCCACCAACATCGTCATCTCCACCAACTTCTGAGTCTCCCCATTCAACAGGAACTCCCAGTGGTACACCTATTGATCTTCGGACATCTCTTGCAGAAACCTTCTCTTGTGGTTTGACACCTTATGCTTCCACTCCCTCCCTGATGGCTATGCCACCAACATCGTCATCTCCACCAACTTCTGAGTCTCCCCATTCAACAGGAACTCCGAGTGGTACACCTACACCATCGTCATGCTCAAGTTCTGGTAAAAGAGCAAATCGTACACGATTCACAGATTACCAAATAAAAGTTTTGCAGGAATTTTTTGAAACCAATGCTTACCCAAAAGATGATGACCTAGAATATCTGTCAAAACTGTTGAACCTCAGCCCTCGAGTTATAGTCGTTTGGTTTCAAAACGCAAGACAGAAGGCCCGTAAAGTTTATGAGAATCAGCCACCAGTGACTACCGAAGAAGATAGTGCTGGAAGATTTCAGCGCACACCTGGGCTTAATTACCAGTGTAAAAAATGCCTCCAAGTTTTCCAGCGCTATTATGAATTGATTAAACATCAAAAGAGTTCGTGTTTTAAAGATGAGAATCCACTTGCGGCTCAGATAAAAATGCTTTCGAATGATGAGAGATCTCAACCGCCTACCCCAACTTTGCCACCAACAAACCAGATAGCTCCTCGAACATCTGAGAAATACGGAGGTCAGAATGGAACGTACAGGTGCGATAAATGCAGTTTAGCTTTTCCCCGTTTTGACTTGTGGCGTGAACATCAGTTGGTGCATATGATGAATCCGACACTTTTCCCAAATTATTCTAATTCGACTTTCCCAATGTTACCCTATGATAGCCCTGCCAGTAGCTCTTTGCATTTAAACCAAATGAAAAGGAAGTTGTCAGATGATGAAGAATCTAGTACAGAACAGCCTAGGGATAAGCGATTAAGAACCACCATATTACCTGAGCAGTTAGATTATCTGTATCAACAGTATCAGGTTGAAAGCAATCCCAGCAGAAAAATGCTAGAGAATATCGCAAAAGAAGTTGGGCTTAAAAAGCGTGTTGTTCAAGTCTGGTTCCAGAACACCCGAGCACGAGAACGTAAAGGACAGTTTCGTGCACATCAGCAAGTGATTCATAAGCGATGCCCATTCTGCCGGGCATTGTTCAAAGCTAGATCTGCATTAGAATCCCATTTGGCTACTAGACATGCCGATCAGTACACAAAGGGCGACATCAACATTGATGCTCTGCCTGATGGCGATCTGGATTCAAACCCAGAAGCGCCGAGCAGTCCATCAGACGAAAAAATGCCAACTTCAGAGCCTTCTCCATCACCTTCAGTTTCTTGCCCGTCAACTTCATCGGAAGTCATAAGCTCTACAATTAAACGGTATTACGAAGACTCCCTGAGAAAATATTTTGATGAACTCTGTGGTAATCAGGAAAACAAGGAAACTCCAACAGATCTTAGTGTGAAAACTTCTGAAAAGACTGAGGAGAGGAGAGAAAGTGGAGAAACGCCTCTTGACCTGAGTAAACCTCTTAAAGCAATCATCGAAAAGAATAATGGTAATTTTTTAGATCGACTAGGAGAAGATGGAACATCGAGAGGCGGGATGGATGATGCCCGTTCAGAAACTTATTCAGAATCCACAGACAACATGGATGGTGAAGAAGGTTCATTTGAAAGCAATCCAACATCACCTTCTAGCAGATACATAGGAGGTTCGAGCAAACGATTCAGAACGCAAATGACTACTGTACAGCTGAAAGTGATGAAGTCTATTTTTGTGGATTACAAAACTCCTTCCATGTCAGAATGTGAAACCCTTGGTCGGGAAATAGGCCTTCCTAAAAGAGTAGTCCAGGTTTGGTTCCAGAATGCCAGGGCTAAAGAGAAAAAGGCAAAATTAGCATTTATGAAAACCTTTGGGCATGAAGTTGAGCCTAACAGACCAAGTGAAGAGTGCACACTTTGCAATGTAAAGTACAATCTCAATTTCTCGGCATCTAGTCTACAAGAACATCTCTTTTCCCGAAAGCATATAGATAATCTCAAGAGCCACATTGACACAATGAAGAAACTGACTGAGGGTCAAGACTCAGATGCTAGTCCAGGAAATGACTCTGTCGTCAACAGCAACAGTTCAGCAATCACGAGCAGTGCTGCATCTTCATTGACCTCAACACCAACATCATCCACTCAGCCACAGTCATCGGCCCTTATGCAGATGATGGGCTTGCCTGGCCTTTCCGGGGGTCTCCCAAACTTTTCACATGCATCTCCAATAACACAGGGCATAACAGAAAAAGTCAAAAGTGATTCCACACCAAATCAGCGTAAGGATACGAACTTAAACAATGGCGAGATAGAATCTGGAGTGTCCAAGACTAAGGATGAAAAAGAGTGTAAAGCTCTAGTTCCTCAGCCTCCAGGATCGCAAGAAAATGCAGTGCTTGGAGACTTCATGATGCCATCTGATTCTGCTAGCCTCTTTCCATATATGTATGCTGGTTTTCCGGGTTACTATAGTGGAATGCCCAGCACTTATCTCCATCATACAATGTTCCCAGGTAGGACGAAACTATAACTTCCTCAAAACGTTCAAAAGGATTCTATATGTAACTAATTATAATATGTATTGTTGTGCGTGTGTTAAACGTAATTTATTTGAACCAAAAAAAAAAGTCCTCTGCATATGGTGTCACATCAGAGGTCTGCTCTAAAGTTCCTAGAAAGGCACGTAGGGACCAATTGTAATATATGTGTATGTATCTAAAATTGCAGTCCCTTCAAAGCAAAATGTGTTCTGAGCGTGCCTATGTATTATATATACATTTATTCATATCTATATACATATATATACACTCACACGTCTTTTAAGATTAGGGGGACTTATGTCGTTTTCAAAAAAAAGGAAAAAAAAAAAAAACGTTGATTTTAAGAAGTGTTTGTCAAAGTCATTAGTATTTTCCGACGAATTTTTTTCCCGTTTTGTAAGTAGTGAGTGGTTCCGAACAAAATACACTGAACTATACTAATGCCATTGCTATCAGCTTTTATCAGTGCTACTACAACCATTGTTCCTATATATAATTGGCAGCTGCAGACAGCAGTATTGTGATCAAGGAAGGTTATATATGTATGTGTGACATGTGCTTCCCAAACATTGCCCAAAGCGGACTAATTTTATTTTATTTTTTCAACGCACTCCTTCAGTTCGTAGGTGGACTTTTCGTTGATATTTGGGACTCAAGCCAGCATGCAGGAAGATAAATTGTGGTGCTTTTATTTTTTGATGGTATTTCGTTTTTCAACATGCCTGGCTGATGTCAATACTGTCCTCTCCCTGATATTTGTAATTTTATTATTGCAATTATTATTATCCAGTTTCTGTTACATGTAGGAGTGTCCATGCATTACGCTTAGTTTGTCGAGCAGGGTTTTCTTCTCTCGCTTGTTTCTGCTGCATGTTGTGAAACATGTGATTAAAAGAGAGAGAGGAAAATCTTGCTTTTCTTCGGTGCATGATCTGTTTTTTTGTGCCTTGATGTAAATTAGACCCGTTGTACAGTGATTGAGCATGTTAACATAAAACCTTGAGTTTTTTTGTGTGTAGGAAATGGCTCGGCTGATATTGTCATTCTGTTAGAGACCTTAACTAAAAGGTCATTGATGTAAATATTAAGGAATGCATAGCTTAGTCACTGATTGTAACCAGCAATCCACAAAGTATTGTAAAATAAAATTTGTTGCTATTACCAACTTTTTCGTTTTCCTGTGTTATTTTCTTTTTTCATCCTACACATCCATATTTTTAAGTTGAGGAAACATCACATTTCTTAATGAATGCCCATGGGCTATTTATTAAAACTTTTCTTTAAGCATTTTGTTCTATAGTTGTATGCCAAACGCATTGTTTAATCTTTAGCAACAATCTGCATTTATGTGCTAATCCTGTCCCGTAGTTAGAAAACTTGCTTGTTTTTGCTATTTTCCTTTTATGTATTTCATAGCATGCAATTGTTGAAGTTCCCTGATATTAGCCAGACAAAAACGGTTGGAAAATGTTTATACCATGTGAAACATTCTAGCAGATGGTGATATAAAGTCGCATCGATTACATTCTGCTATGTGGACCAGTAACACCAAGTCGCATCGATTACATTCTGCTATATGGTGTTGTAACACAAAGTCGCATCGATTACGCAGTTAATCTGAATATACAGTACACCAACAGCTAATTCCAGAACATTATCCAGCAGTGAAGTACATAACAGGAGTGAGACTGAACAATATATATAAAAAAGAAAATGGCCGAAGAAGCCTTATTAACTACACACACAAATAAAAACGACAAGAGAGATTACGTACTAGACTTTGTTTTTAAGGTTTTATCAATTAGATATACAACCTAATAATGGTTTCGGCGAACAGAACGTCTTTCTTGTTTCCAAGGCATTATTAATTAGATATATAACCTAATGTATGTTTCGACGGATTGAACGTCCTTGTTTCCAAGGCTTTATTAATTAGATATGCAACCTAATAATGGTTTTGACGGACGGAACGTTCTTTTTATTTTCACGACGTTATTAATTAGATATATGTATAACCTAATAATAGTTTCGACGGACAGAATGTCCTTCTTGTTTCCAAGGCTCTATTAATTAGATGCACAACCTAATAATGGTTTTGACGAACAGAACGTCTTTCTTGTTTTCAAGGCTTTATTAACGATATATAGAACCTAATATATGTTTCAACGGATTGAACATCCTTGTTTCCAAGGCTGGTACTTAATTAGATATGCAACCTAATAATGGTTTCGACGGACAGAACGTCTTTCTTGTTTCCAAGGCTTTATTAATTAGATATACAACCTAATGTCCGTTTCGACGGACTGAACGTCCTTGTTTCCAAGGCTTTGTTAATTACATATACAACCTGATAATGGTTTCGACGGATACGACGCCCTTCTTGTACTGTCTAACTTAGGCACAAACCTCGAAAAGTATATAGGCACAAACCTCTAACTTAGGCACAAACCTCGAAAAGTATATTAATTGTATATCTAATTAATAAAGCCTTAGAAAGATCAGACTAGTATTGTTCTTTTTCCATTTCATTTGTGTGTGTTATAGCAATGTGATGTTTAAAACGGGCTTATGAAAACCGACAAGGCAGTTTCAAAGTATTTGTACATTGATGCTCATAATTTAAAGAAGCTAAACATGAAGTCAAATATCTGAAATTACCAGAGAATATGTATGGCGGGTAAATAATTTTTTTGAAAATTAAAAATTATTCAAAATGACGGGCAGGTAAAATTAATCGAAATGGCACCAGCTAAAAAAGAAATGAACAGGTAACGAGAAATCCAGTGTGGCGACAAGATAACAAAGGAAACTCCGCCTGTCGAAATGTTTACATCCTAAAAAAGTTATTTGCAAAACATGCAAATTAGGTTGGCAATAAATGTGGCTTCCGGAGATGGCTCTTTTCTGATCTAGAGAGATTATCGAGTGTTCGGATCACAGTTTGCTGAGGCAAAGGGGGAAACATCTGAATGACATGTAGTAGCCGAGAGACATTGAACCGGTGGAAGGCAAGATCGTCACGTAGCGAGATGGCTGGATTCGTGAGTGCGTAGACGTGTATTATTTGCAGACTCTGGAGATGTTTCAAGATATCGGAACGTGATCTAGAAGAACGAGCAAGGGCTATCCTAAAGCAACAACAGTTGAAGGTGGTTGTTTTGTGTCCATAGCTTCACAGGGCAATCGAACCATGCCGATCACCATCTAGATGCTTCTGATCAGACATACATTACTACTAGAGTTTCGACTGTAAATACCAACAGTGGATCTCTAAATTATACCTTGTCATCAATACCCAGAGCAACTGTTGTTAGAATCCGCCGGTTCCAGGCTGGATTCGAACCATCGACCTCATGGATCATGAATCAAGCGTCATCCCACCAGACTACTAGGCCAGTTTCTCAAGCATCTCCATCTGTCTTTGCCCTAATAGTACATTACACTGTGTCTGTTACAAGCAATGGCCAGAGTAATTGAGCCCTACGACTTCAGGGCTCAAGACTGGAAGACATGTAGTGAGCATCCCACAGCCTCAGCTCACGGGACGGTCAGATTTTAACATAGAATGGATCAGACAGTATCTCAGACGAAAGAACAGTGAGAAGTCTTCTCTTTTCGGATAAATCACGGCACAACGAAAGTACTGATTCTTGGCGCTGGTACATATGGAGAGAATATGGGACACACTGT
>AZMS01S00057297.1:57958-68072 GCA_000661875.1 Acanthoscurria geniculata | reverse complement strand
CAGCATTGTACACAGAAAGCTTTGTCTTCTGACTCACTTCCTTCTTACTAAAAATAGTTTTGTACAGCTAACCACAGACTTTTCCTGCTTTACAAATTCGGCTATCCAGTTCCCTATCCAGCTTCCCACACTCATTGATAACAGAACCTAAGTAAAAAAAATCAGAAACCTGTTCTAACTCCGTTCCTCGAACTGCACATTTTGAGTTCTCTGTTTTTCTCCCTAGAACAATGGTTTGGACTTTTCAACATTTATCCTCATCCCATACTCTTTACAAGACCTGCTTAATTGATCCAAGTTATATTGAAAGCTCTTAGCACTCTTAGAAATGAGCACCGTGTCTTCTGCATACAATAAGCTGCTTATTTTGGCATCTCTGTTCTAACGTCTGCTACAAAGTCACTGTCATTAACAATTCTATCCATGTAAAACGTTATGTAGATGTCACCGTTAATTCCGTTGCATAATCTGCTCATCTGCACAAAAGGATAATTTCATATTTACGATGAAGAACACGTATCTCCAACTCCCTGATCCCCACAAACGTAACATCAGGCTGTCACAGCCTCAGGTACGCAGCCCCAAAGAACTCTACCACGTTTATTAAAATTTTCACGTTTACCTGAGAAATAACTAGTACAAAAGATCTTCCACCATATGGGCTACAACACATTAATACCTACTCTAAATACTTAGTAATCAAACCAGTACCTTACATCACAATGATATCTACACTAGGTAAAACACGTCAAAATATCTTTTGAAGTCTACTTACAGATTTCAGAAACTATGTGCTCTGTAGACAAAACAAGTCAAAATAATTTCTGAAGTCTACTTCTAATCATCCAGCAGAATCGAAGCAGAAAAATATACACTACCCGCTAAAAGCTACGGAAGAAAAACAACACTGGAATACCTGTTAAGCAGAACTTGTAAATTTCCTAACGCATGTCGAGCAGAACTTGTAAATTTCCTAACGCGTGTCAAATAACAATGTATGTAGCGAGAAAATATGCAAATCACACAGGATGATAAAAGGAATGGGCTCGGTTAACGTCGCGGCGTATATTGCAGATTTCCCTTGGCATATCCCAGAGAAGACTCCTACATGAATTATAAAGACGGTGAACCGTTGGGTGATTAGAGGCTGGACAATTAATCGCGGCGGTTGCTCGGTGTTCACCACTCTGCCATCTCACAGCTGTGGAAGCAGTTCCTGAAGTAGTTAAACAGCAAGCAGTAAATGGACCTGCTACGGGCCTTTCTAAGATTATGACACCTGCCGATTACCTCTACGTGGCATTATTGTCGAGACGGAACAGGCGAGTAAAACCACCAGCTTTACGAAAAGACATTATTGCAGCCACTGGAAGCCTGATATCGGAATCTACGGTGTGTTGAAAATTGCATAATTGTGGAATCTACGCACGCAGGCGAACTCTATTTCTGTGCCGTTACACTCAAACCATAGACACGCTCGTTTACAATGGCATCTCGTACGCTAAGTACATTCCACGGATGAATCGTAATTTTCCCTAGAATGTGACAGCAAACGTGTGTTGTTCCGGAGAGAGCCTTGAATTCGGCACAAGCTTAGGAACGTCCCCAAGCGGAATGTTTTTTGTGATAACACAGTAAACTCTCTTTTTAACGAACTTTAACTGTACACCAAAAGTGGTTCGTTAAACTGAAAGTTCTAAGTAAACATGGCAAGAAGTGTTTAAGTTACTTTAGGAACTGAAGGAATATACGGAAGTACAAAGCTTGCAATGTAAAAACGAATATGTGCGAAAAACTGAACATATGTATTACTTTACTGCTGAGAACGTAAGATGACAACAAATAATAAAGTACATAAATATGCTTTACTATCTGATTTCGTTTTGGAAAGAAAGGTATCTACTGGTGCCTTGCACTGTTCCTTAACATGCCAGATGCTACGAACGTTTCAACGTCATTTGTCATTGTATGCACTGACGCTGGAACTGAAGAACAATTTCCAACTTACTAATTAACAACGCTGTATATTACGCATAATAAACGAAATACCAAACTTACCAAGCTAGTAAGTTTTATTATCAACTACTACAGTACTTTCGAAAGTACAGGGTACCTACAAGCTATTGGTCGATTTTGTAAGCTCATATTTTCAACAATACTGGACAGAAATGCATGGTACTACTATCATTTGAAAGAGGAATATAAGTTTCATACACACCTTAAAGGCATTCGATGTGCGCCCCCACGTGTGACACGGCCGATGTCCAGCCGGTACTCCCATTCTCGCCAAACACTCTCAAGTATGTCTTGTGTGACATTCCCTATGGCGTTGTTGATGAGTCTTCCCAGTTGCGGCAGTGCCTTTGGAAGTGGAGGGAAGTAAACATTGTCCTTGACGAAACCCCACAGGAAGAAATCGCACACGGTCAGATCCGGTGACCGGGTGGCTATGTGCAGAAGGTTTTATCTGTGGCCGTTGCACGACCTATCCATCTACCTAGAAGGTATCCATTTAGGTACCTCCGGACATCAGTATGCCAATGCGGTGAGGCCCCGTCTTGTTGGTAAATGAATTCCTGTTTCTCCTCTTCTGCGAGTTGTGGCATTAACCAGTTTTCCAGCATGTCCAGGTACACCAGTCCAGTGACACTGTTCTCCGCACCAAACACGCGTTTTCTGGAAATTGCACAAAACACGTTCACTTTGGGACTGTTACTTTCCATCTCGATCACAGCGTGGGGATTCTGGGATCTCCATATTCGGATATTGTGCCTGTTGACCTTGCCGGATAAATGAAAAGTCGTTTCATCACTAAAAATGATCCGTTGCAAACAAATCTTCATCCGTTTCCATTTAGCTCAGCAATTCCTCACAAAATTCCAGCCACTTGGACGGATCATCATCAGGCTTGAGTTTTTGTACCAGCTGCAATTTGTACAACTGCAAGCGTTTCCGTAGAATTTTCCTCATTGTGGACTCCGGTACCTGCAACTCCCGACTGGTTCTCCGCAGAGATTTCCTAGGGCTGCGAATGAAACGTTCTCTCCGCGTGACCCTTCTCTTGATGACATTTGTCGCGAAATTGTTCGTACCACCTTCGGGAGGGCCACGACGTCCAAATTGCCGTGGGAAAGCGCGTTGAATCCCCACAACACTATTACTGCGCGCAAATTCCACGCCACATCAACTACCCTCAGCTGGTAGGGCAGCCATTGTTCTCAAATGTACGCTTTTCCCGCGAGATGGCAGTAGTGCCGCTCGGGCCATTCCAAACGTACGTTCACTGTGTGTCCTTGACACGAATCTTACAATCCAAAATTTCCACCTGAAGTTACGGTACAACGAAATCGGCGAATAATTTATGCGCACCCCGTACTTTATTTCCTTTTTGATACTGTTGCTTTTGAAAAAGGAAGTAAAGTATTTCCTAAAGTACTAAAGTAGTTGATAATAAAACTTATTACTTTGGTCAATTTGTTATTTCGTTTATTACGTGTGATATACAGCGTTGTTAATTAGTAAGTTCTAATCAGTCACGTGTTATTTCACAATTAACAATTTCCAAGATACTGTCGGAATTTATCCAAATAATAAGTCGCGTTCCTGCTGCTTACTGGGGCACGAGAGTCAAAATAACCTTCACTCTCTGTGGTTTCTTGACAATAGTTTAAATGAACGGCAGCTACAATTGCCTCGGAAGTGTGCACGGGAGATGTAGTAACTTCAGTGTCTCGTTGAGGCATAATCAGGAATCTCCACTTTCAGGTCATTTCACAATTTCAGTACCACAGTAGTGTCATGGATCATCACTGAATCATTATTTGTGGTTTCACATAACGCAGGATCATCACTTGGTCCTTCCATTACTGGGGCATCATTGGAGGGCTGTTTTCCGAGAAATATAGCTTTCTTGTACAAGTTGGGAACCGCATTTTTTTTTACTTTCCAGCAAGCTCCGGTTACCATCTCTGCCGCTTTCTTAACATTTATGTCAACACTACGGCGGAGTATGCTGTTTATCAAGATTTGCTGCAATAGCATTCATTCTACGGGAATGAACTTTGACACTCTTGATGATTCCTTGATCAAGTGGTTGAAGTAATGAAGTAAAATTTGGAGGAAAATACTCACAGAGTAGGAAAATAGTTTGGAAGAAAATAAGTTTGTAGGAAAAAGACTCATTACTCAGCCTTATATCAACGTCGTAGGCAGAACAGACATCAGTAAGTAAAAGAATGTTACGGATTTCTTTCATCATGTCTTAATTAACTTCTATCGGCCAATTTGCAAAGATTTACCTTGTCATCAAGACGTTGTCACTGCTTTTGTAGACATATGACAGATGAGCATAATGTCTGATTTTTTGTACTTCCCAGTTACCAGCGGCTTGACCTTTTAAGCTCCTGTTGCCTTTCAGCAAAGCACTACCGTTAAGCGCCACTTCCAGTATTCATCACCTTCGCACATTTCTCCTTTAAAAGCCATTGTACGTATGATTTGGAAGCAGTCGATAAAATATTCCTATTTAGATCTAAATTCTCTCTTTGGAAGAACTCATTGTTGTCAATACATAGTAATAACAAGAAGAAACTACACACCGTACACACTGTTTTTTATAACAGCGTTAAGTTACTTAAAAAGAAAAATTATACATAACTAACCACTTTCGCAGGTCCAGTTTGGTGTATCTTCACAGTAAGGTACCATATACAAAATGATGAAGAATTACAGGAGCTGAAACTAGATATTCAGTGCAAAGTTACAAGGTTTTACTGGTGCTTGTTACTTAAAATGGAAAAAGAAAAGGCACCTGACACTAAGGCAAGACAAGTCACGAAAATAAGCACCAGTGAAACCTCGCAGCTGCACTGGATCTCTAGTTTCAACTTCAGTAATGCGTTATCATTTTGTAAACTGTACCTTGCTGTGAACATGCGACAAACAGAAACTGCGAAGCTAGTTAGTTATGTATAAGTTTCTTTGTAAATAAATTAACCCAGTGTAAATAAATTGTAAAAAAATGTAAGAAAATGTGTAAAAAAAATTGTAAAAAATAATGCTGTGTAAGTAAGTTCTTTGTAAATAAACGAAAAATCAAAGATTATTTGTTGAATTTTCTTATTTTGCCAACTCGTTGCTCCATTTACATCGGCATTCTTACTTTCTCCACATATGACTTTACACGATATTATATTCCTTTCACGAAAGCGAAATAACTACCCACTACTGGTTTCAAAACCCTCGACATCTAGTAAATTTGCAGACTGTTTAGGTTATTCTTGTATCATTAGAAAAGAAACTGGTGGGTTTCTTTGCTATTATGTCTTCGAACCACACTGCAACAGCTGAATCAATGTTCTGGAAGTTGTCAAGTCTCATATTTTTCCTGCTAAGAGAAAACTTTTATTTTTTTAGTCAGCTGCATTATTTTTCCTTGTTATTTAAAATTGTCTGTAAAGCTGACACTGCAATCCCAAATTTAAGGGGCACATCCGTCTGTTTTATCGCGGAATATACTTATTTTAGGCAACTTTACCTGCAAAGAAATCCGCTTTTCTCAGCCATTTTTATAGAACCGAACGTAAATGCGTGAATGCTGACTACAGAAAAACAATAGTTTCTTATTTCCCACAAATTTGTGCACCACATACTGTACATAGATGTTACCGGATACGTATCGAACTCCTGTTGCTGCTGCCATCTGCTAGAAAGACAAATGAAAAGTGGACTTAACGTCTCTGAGTAACATACCTGAGAGACAGCTTTGGATGTGCCGCGTAAAGGAAACAAACAGGGTTGTTTGACAAGCGGGAAGCTCTGGTCTTTGGCGCAGAGTGTACATACTGTATGTGCATACGTTGGGAAAGAGCAGAACCTTCTATTTCCTTTCATGTACTCAGATTAAAAGATATCTGCCGGTGAGAGAGTGGCTACATTTGTTTTAGACTGCATAAGTCACCGCTCTGTGTGAAGTGTTGGTTTCAAATTTCTAGGGTTAAAAAGTAAAGTGGTTTATCGCGTTTCCCAGCTTCCTACTTAATTCAGGCTGTTTTGTGCGAATACGGAAGTCAGACTCATTTTTTAAACACCCTCTGTTTCATACAAGTGTCGTCCAGCTCTTTGGTGTCTTTGGGCTATACTGTTCTTCGTGTTCTTGAGATTGAGAAGTTCTTCTGCTTTGATGAGATATTCATCATGATCTTGTGAATAAAGCCTTGTAAAGAACTGTGTAATAGTGTTCTTTTGTTTTTTTTTAATGTAAATATGATCTTGTATTTATTCTTTAATTCTTGAATACAGTGGAGTGACACAAGTATATTTTAGGGAATAATGATTGTGTGTGTTTCCACTGATGAATTTCCGATCGAAAAGGCAAGAGAGGGTCTACACTTTTACATATATTGGCAGACACTGCTGAAAGCACGAATCCTGTAGCCCGGTGTAATTTTCGCAGCAGGATGTAAGAACATTTTAAGTATGGCCCAGATACCAAACCACAGATAGTATAATTTAATAATATATGCCTTATTAAATTATTAAATCATATATATGCCTTATTAAACCACAGATAGTATAATTTAATAATATATGCCTTATTAAATTATTAAATCACATATATGCCTTATTAAACCACAGATAGTATAATTTAATAATATATGCCTTAAGTTAGAAAAGTTTGTATGGATCATTTAAAAATTAAAAAATGCTATAAAACTCTTCTTAGTTTCCGCAGCTGTTTCACAAAACTTGCTATTGTAATTGGGTCGTTTAACTGAGTTTAAAAACACAATTCCAAACAGTCGACGTTCCGCTGCAAGTCTAGAAGCCTTTTCAACGACCAAACTAAGCAATGGCAATTCGCTCATTTTCAGTTTTTTCCTTGAAGCGGTTTCTAGAGTTGCATTGAAACGAACGACCAAACTAAGCAATGGCAATTCGCTAATTTTTAGTTTTTTCCTTGAAGCGGTTTCTAGAGTTGCATTGAAACGCTGACAATTTGGAGTTGTGTTTTTCGAAGCAGTTCAACAGTCTGAAAGACACTGAGAGGTTAAGATTTAAACGCTGATTTTCCACAGCAGAGTATGAACATTGCTGTAGCAAAAATATCAGGTTTCTTAGATTAAACTCAGGGAATTTTACTGCCTTCTCTCGTTTATTCATAAATTGCAATTAAATTTTATGAATAAATAAGCGAAGATAGTAAACTTCCCGAGTTTAATATACAGTGTGTGCACGTAGAGTTAATTGAATTTATCAACTTTCTTCTGAAATGCACGTAAGTAATACTATTTCCTCTTAATTGAGTACTTAAGAACCAAAAATGGGGAAGAAAAATACTTAAGATTAACTACGTGCACTTAATAAGAATAAAATGTTATTTTTTTCTTCTTAAGTACACATAGCTAATCCTAACAGGGTTGTGTTATGTGCAAAATATTAAATTGTTTTTTTTTTTCTTAAATCTTCTGCATAAATAAAAACCTTTTCCTTTTTTTTTTTCAGGATCGTGCAGTACATACAGGAATATACTGTTATGGCTGTCTATTATAAAAGTAACAAAATTTCTTGTTAAAATAATTTAAACTGTGGCTGTACGCATTCTACCACTGTAGTTTTGGCCCGTGCTGCTTTACGGCGCACAAATAGTAGCTGGGATTATGGATAAGGAAATGTTAACAACACAAGCTGTTGATGAATATTACGGAGCTGAAATTGCTGCGTGCCCCATAGCATTTCACAAACGGTATCCACTAATTTCCAATGATAATACATTATAATCTTCCTCTCAGCTGTCATCCACAAACGTCAATGATAATTCCTGTAGGTAATAATCAATCATCTGTATCCTTTGACACTTTAGTTCCATCCTAGCTAACTCCAACCTCCAGGCCTCTTGGAGGCATGAGGCAACTTCAGAAGTACATATCATACTCGCACTCTGTCTCCCCAAGAAAGGGGGCGTAGAGGGTGAAAAAAGTCAAATACTACTAAAGTCTATTTAGATGCAGAAAGTTCACCCAAGTGGAAAGTCATCTTAGGAAAGGAGGGGAAACCATCGGATGAAATGTCAAGAAGGAGCAAACAGCACTCTGAGTACTGAAGCAAGGTATCATAGAGATGAACTAGCGTTTTTGTGCTCAAGCGAGCTTCACTAGCTTCCTAGCAAATGACTTTTCTGTACGTGGAAGATGTGCTTTACTTAACATTATTCCTGACAAGATGAACAAGTGGTGTATGTGTCCACCATAGCTCATACCTGTGGTTTGTTTTCTAATATTATATAATGCATGATGCAGACTGCCCGTCAACGAAATCGTGAATTAAATTACATTAACAGACAGTGGTGTTAAGAACATGAGGCTGCAATCTAGAGTTATTGTTATTTTTACTTAAAGAGCAGGTTATTTCAGTATAGCACGTGGACTGCATGCAGTCTTTTCTAAGAAGTAAGACGGCCGTTCATGCTTCATGCAGCAATTTAGGTTGAAAGCGAGTTCATGACGCAATGCAGCTTGCAAGCGAGTTCATGATGCAGTTTCTATTGCTGTTGAAAGTGAGTTCATGACGCAATGCAGCTGAAAAACAAATTAGAGAGATCCCGTATGTTACACTGACTGATATCTGCGCATGCTTGCAGCTATTTAAAAGTTTGCATATATTTATTTGTAAGCTATGTCGCAGATTACGTCGTCAGAATTCAAGTGACAAGATGACGTACCGTGGTCGACTCGAAATACGTCCGTTCCTAAAATTTAAGCACCAAACACAAAACCAATAATTAAAAACAAGCATTTCAAAGCGCTTTAATGCACTGAGGAAGTGCATCATCATATATTCCAGTAATCCAAGAAAAATGAACGAGATCAGAAGAATATTTAATGAGATGTGCAAATGCCTTCATTAATACACGAAAGTGTTCCATGGTAACATACCGATCACTTTCAACAGCAATAGAAACTTGACAACGAAGAATGACGCAAAAAGTCAGGGTGTCGTTAAAGCTTTCAGAGACTAATTGCCATTCCTACAAAAGTGCACATCTCAGCTCCTGGAGGCTTCCAGGTGGTGTACTGAGAATGGCAGTCTTACTTCCTAGAAAGGCTGAAACATGTTCTATGGGATCTAGATTAGACGATAGGGCTCAAATATCCATATGTTTATAGTTTCATGATAAATAACTTGTTTCTCGGTGTTTATTATTCACTAATTTAAATAACACACAAACTGCTGTATGGGACACGCTATAAAATACTTTATTAATGTTCATGTACTATATGCATTTTACCAGGAGTACTTTCGTTGATACATTATTGACCTCTTAACAAAATCAGTTGCGTGCAATGAACGTCAACTAACAAGAAACCGGAAATATGTGACCAGTAGGAAAGATTTTAAAGACGAAAATTAAAGTACCTAGTAAAAACTCCTCTGAAATAGTTTAATAGATGATCCTCTTTAATAGAAGATCTTTGAAGACGAAAATGAAAATCTCAGTATCTGGGAAGAGCAGCTCCGCTTTGAGGAACCATTTGGCACCTCTCTAGAATAATAGAGATGATGTTATTGATAACAGATTGTGGCAGTTTGTTCCATAGCCGGGGCAAAGGTCACGGAATTGGGCCAGCGTCGAGGAGTATGGCATATCTATCCAGGGTGCTGTAGGGTATCTCATATGCGTTCAATAGGGTTATGCTCAGATAACCCAGGAGAGACTGGTAAATCTTCAATACCCTGATTTTTCAGCTTTTGAAGCACGCTACGAGAATTGTGGTATCTTTTATTGTCGTACAGAAAAGGCAATATATGTATGTATGCCCAGTAGTACTGTCCTGAAAAAGCCCCACAGTATTCCCAATGATTTCATCTCGGTGTGCAGCATTTACTGTATGTTGCTTTGACAAACGCATAGGTTTGTACGGCTAAATACCTCCCCATACCAAAACCGAATTCCCATGGTAAGCAAGTACAGACCGTTGTTCAGTGCATGCCCTTAATTTCTTCCAGACGTGTACACATCGAGACAGGACAGAGAGAGGAACAGGATTCGTCACAGAAAATGACTTGATGTTTTCTGTATCACACGACACGCGTTCTTGGACGTAGGTATATATTT
>AZMS01S00056774.1:174434-185333 GCA_000661875.1 Acanthoscurria geniculata | reverse complement strand
GCTGATGCTACTCTCGCTTTGGCGGTTACCATTAAAATCCTATCATTCTTAATGAAAGACCCTATATTACTGATGTCTTTCTATAAATTTTTGAGATACATTCACCTGATAATCAAGTTGAGGAGAATGTAATTGTGTGCTTCAACATGGACATAAGAACCAAATTTTTCGTTTAAGGTGGATTTCAACATGCCAAAGTGAATCATGTTCAAATTCACAACTCTGTAGTCT
Source organism: Acanthoscurria geniculata (assembly GCA_000661875.1). Lineage (NCBI taxonomy): Eukaryota > Metazoa > Arthropoda > Arachnida > Araneae > Theraphosidae > Acanthoscurria > Acanthoscurria geniculata. The sequence goes on along the minus strand of AZMS01S00056774.1, from coordinate 185,102 downwards.
TCAGGAACAGCTATACTGTTGATCGCCCTTAATTTTTGTTCAATATCATCACTGTCCATGTAACGAGTGGGTGAGTTTTGTAGCGACAACATGACTCGAACGTTCATCTGTTAAAGGTGAGTTTAAATACATTTTCAGCTGCTATAATCAGTCGACACACGCTTTTCTTTAACCGCACTGAATACAACCTGGTTTCAAACAGTCCTGAGTTTACCCTATGTGCACAGATTGGCTTGTTTGTGCGGTGTGACTTCTCAAGACAGCATAATGATACATACACAAGGGACATGACCGAAGGCACCATGCACATTTATAACCTGTGTATTATATCTGGGAAGAGAACACCAGTTCTGATGAAATTCCACAGATACCTTAACCTCTCATGACATTCTACAAAATGCCATGAGTGATTGAAACATGTTTGAAATGAATAAGTGCACCATAAAAGCATGGAGGTGTTTGTCCCCAGGAATACGGATGAATAGTATTCTCCATCTTCAAGAAACCTACCGAGTTTCTAAACAAAGTTGACACTTCTGCCGCTTTTAAAAAGTGGTCTTAAGTTCAGTAGCAAATACTGTTATGTCATATATCATAAGCTTGTCTTCCCCCTTTGGTATCCTTATACAGGTGACATCGCGACATACTTAATGACGGTATCTCTGCAGTTTTGGTGCTTCAGTAAAAAAGGGGTTCATAGAAGATGTTACGTATTATCAGGTTACGTTTCGCTGAAGCTGTGTGGAGAAATATGTGGTTGAATAGCAGACTGTAATGTAAATGGCGGCTTTTATCTGATAAGGGTAGAAAGGTAAAGCAAACTATAGCTTCAGTTGAAACGAAATGTGCTTTTATGGAACAAAGTTACAATTAAATAAATGCATAATACTGTTTATGCATGTATAGCTTGTACAATTAATCTGTCTTAGATCTTTCAAAGACCCTTAGTCTCCATCCTCAGAGACACACACTGAACAAGCGCTAAGTACCAAAACAAGTACTAAGTACAAGTTGGTAAGTGGTATATCCAAACGCATAAAATTTAGCGCCCTTTATCAGGCTGCCATACTGATGTTATTTATTTCTGATGGTACTTACATCAATTTACATCTCAGATGTAAATACCAGCAGTCTAGCAGCCTGTTAAAGGGGGATAAATTTGATACCTTTGGGTATACCACTTACCAACTTACTTAGTACTTGTTTTGGTACTTAGCGCTTGTTTAGCGTGTTTCTCTGAGGATGTTGTTTTGGTACTTAGCGCTTGTTTAGCGTGTTTCGCTGAGGATGAAGAGTCTTTGAAAGATCTTAGATTGAAAGAAGGGAGCTGTTCGTGCATAAAGAGTATTGTGCATTTATTTTATCTTCATGTTTTCTTGCATATAATTACTGAGCTCATTAAAGTTACGGTTCATACTTCTAGAGAAAGTTCACCACGAAGAGGTATCTATATTGCAGGTAAGAAATAAGAAAGCTATGCACGGTCAAATATGAAAACTTAAGTTTGTTTTTATTATAAATGGGAGAGCTGATGACCCTACAACAAAAACATTTTTCAGCAAGGGAAACGAAAAAAGGTTCAAAGATTTTGAGAACAAATAAGAAGTATTGTAACATACGTAGATCTGTTTAATTCAGTGTGAGTAATGGGGTTTCAACGACATGACAAAACCACCTTGAAAGCATTTGTTAACATACTTTATTTTTAATGAGGCAGTTCAAGCATAGAACACGCTGAAGACAGCAAATTCTGCTCTAGTGGGCTTTTCTGAGTAAAACAAATGGTACGACTGTTTTGAAAAAAACCCTGTAAAAAACTGCTTATACCGCAATCCTGATGTTCTGGAAAATATTTCACTGTAACTCTGCCAATATGACTGCTTTTAGATACAATTTCATTTATGTTTGAAATTAAAATGTTATAGTAAATTTCTAAAAATAACAAATTCCGAATAATTCTCATACATCTGTGGCAGTTCATAGAACATTATCCATTGTGCGTGTGTTTGTGTGCGTCGAAGTTGAATCTCTAAATAATTTCCAAATACTGGAGTTCCTGGAACTTGTAGTCCTGTTACTTCCCGAAATTTGTATGAAAATTCTACTGCCTGCATTTTGATTTTTGTTTTCTGTTAACAATTCTTTCTGCTGCATTTCGTGAAGAGTAAATTGGAACAGTTTAAGCTTGTTACATTTAGTTTCTTTCTGGTAAGTTGGATGTGCCGTAGTCTTAATATCTGAAGTATTGTAATGTAATGCTACATTATGTCCTAAACTTGCTCTTGAACTAGGCAGTTTTCAAATTTGTTCCTCTCTGAGACAGAAGCTTCCATCGACGGAATTCAAAATGCCATTTTCATTTTTTTTCCGGAGGAGTAGATGCACATGTGTATTAGCAAAATAGCTCCGACATTTCAGCTCCTGTGGTCATTTTTTTTCATTGCTTGACTTAACATTTTGTTTTGTTAAAAAAATGCAAATCCCATTATCCCCTGAATTCCAAACACACCGAGTTCGTGCAAATAGTTGTACAGAGTTCTTGCGGGCGAATCACAGTATAACATTTCGAGTTTGTGTAAAGGGTTGTAGTTTCACTACCTGTTTTCACACAGTCCAAAAAAAGGCTGTTAGTCTGCTTCAGTAACCCCCACCCCCCGTACCCCAGTAGGTGGGATACGGCTTTATGGAAGGGAAGTTTGTGTCTGCCTGTTACTGTCACATAGCCATGCACAACTAGCAAAGGCTGTTCACATCTTCGTTGGGGCTGACGTGAATGTGATGAAAGCTTCTTAATATTAACTCTTTGACAAAAAAAATCGAAGCACCCTGATAAAATATTCTGAGAACCGTGGTAGTCCATTCCAACAGGACCGCCTCTGAGTGGATGAAATGAAAACAGGCCAATGAGGTCTTATGCGATCGTAGGGTGCTAGTTTGGCTTAAGGGACGGTTTTACACGTGTGCTGTCAGACCAAAAGTGCTTTTATGGATCAGAGTGTTCTGCATCAAAGAAAGGGCATGGATAAAAGCTGCACGTGACTAAAATGAGGATGTTGAGGTGGATGAGTGGAGTGAGAAGGAAAGACAAAGTGAGAAATGAACATATTAGGGGTAGTTTGGGTGTGACCCCAATTACTGAGAAACTTAAAGAAGTGAGCTTGAGGTGGTTCGGACATGTGAAGCACCAGGGACAGAATGAGGCAGTAAACAAGTTTAGTAAGATGAGCGTGACAGGCAAGAGGAATAGAGGTAGACCTAAGGTGATGTGGATAGAATGAGTTGAAAGGAATATGAAAGAATGTGGAGTCACTGCAGAATTGGCCCACGACAGAATGGAATGGCGTAGAACTCGAAAAGCTGATCCCATACAAGTGGAACAAAGCTGCGAAGAAGAACCTCGAAAATTTATATGCAGGTAAATCTCTACCAGGCATGCAAGTTATTAAAGTTTCTCCGCCAAAGGATGTAAAAGCCCTCCTCAGAGTGCATTTGAATCGCGCATCTTCTGGCCTACATAAGGGACGTCAGATGTTCTTTGAAAGCATTCTGAGTGCGTTATCCGCTGCGTTGATATTAGTTGCCGTTATTAACATTTAGACGACGCGCTCGAAGTTCCTTCGACGAACAATATGACTGTGAAAGTAGCTGAATCGTTGGACCACGGAAAGCAAGATGGTCGTGTGGATGAGTAGCCCACCATCTCGGTCGTAGTGATGCGGCAGTAGGACGGCGCTGACAGCAGTACGTACGTGAGGCACGCATACACGCCGCGACAACTGCTAGAGAGGCTCGTCTGATAGTGAGACAATCCTGAAGTGTTAAGACAGCTTCGCTGTCCATCATTCAGAGATATAGCCTCCACTGCGCATCATCCTGTGTCATCGCGTACTATTAATAGACTACTGGTTTTCATCACTTCTTAATACGTGCTTGCAACAGTGACCACTGTCTGCTTTCAATAGTGATGACTTATTTTCGTCACTCATGCATGCTGGACTCATCTCTTCTTTAGACGTCTGCTATTAACCACATTACATCGGCTGTGACGTCTGCGGTGATATCGTGCCCTAGAATCGTGAGAGGCCTCCATGTGGCTTCACATCTGCTTTAGTTACAAACCCCTTTTCTGCCTTCGAGTGGCGGATCACCGCACTTTCCTATGGAGAAGGAGTGGGCAGTGCTTACATTCAGACTCAGTTGTTACGGTGTTGGGAGCCGTCACCAATACTACTAATTTTACGGTTTTGTGAGAAGTCACCAATACTACTAATATTACGGTGTTGGGAGCCGTCTCCTATGCCAGCCCCTCCCCCCCCAGTAGTGTTAAGAGTGCCGTTAACAGTACAGCAATAAGTGCAATAAATCTTACGACCTGTGGTGTTGCCGTTGATGTCATGTTTGCAAAAGGCCATTTACCAGCACGATAATGCCACCCCATACACTCTTGCATCACCCAGGAGTGGCTCCGTAGTCATGGCCAACCAGGTCCTCACACCTGTCAAGTATTTTTGGGAATGCTCAGACATCAGCTGCGTCCATCAAGGAATATCAGGGATCGGGAGCAGCAGTTACTGCACGTTTGTCAGATTCTGTCATAGGATAACATCTGGGTTTTGTTTTACCCCATGCCACGCCGTATAGCGGAACGCATCGCAGCTCGAGGTTGCTGTACTACGTACTAATGTATCACACTGATGATACAAATTTTCCCAAGAAAAGAGTCCTTTTACTATACTGTAACTAATTCTTTATCTCTACATCCACATTACAGTGCCAAACTTCAGCATGATGGGACACTTGATTAGGTGTGCTTCGAATTTTTGTCAAACAGTGTATTATGTCTAGTTGTATTTATCCTTAATGTCCAACGACGAAGCTAGACAATCAGGTGCGTATATCGCATGACCGAACTTCCCCACAGTCGATCTCGTTGCTTAACGCAAGCCTAGACGCATGTTCTTGTGTGTGGTGCGAGAACACAACTGATTTGTGTTAGGTTGTTCAGGAAATAATGCCAGTTTGTCGGCAGTATAACGTGAAGGAGCATATGGCGACATAAATGTGTATATTTGTATAACATACCATATCATACATATATCATTGGAAAGCAGGCTGTATGCTGTATCTCGCTGTAATAAATTTATTTTAATGCAAATATTATTTTACAGGTTATATGTGCTGTTGAGTGATGTTGGGAAAGCACGATATGCGTATCATTTTGTTGCATGCTTTCAAACTGGGGCGCACAGCAGCCCAAACCATCCTGAATGACATCCAAACATGGGGAGAGAGAAGCACCTGTGAACGAACAATGCGGTATTGGTTTGCAGTTTCGCGTATCGAAGATCTGAGCCTAACAGAGAAGCAAGTTTCAGTACGGCCTCCCGACGTTGATTACGACAAGCTAAAGGTGATTGTGGAAGCAAACTTACGTCAAACCGTTCGAGAAATAGGTACCTTCAACAATTTGTGAACACTTGCACCAACTAGAGAAAGTGAAGAAGATCGATGAATGGGTTCCGCATGAACTCACTGAAAGTCAAAAACATCGCCGTTATGAAGCGTGCTCTTTACTGTTTTTGGGCAATACAAATCATCCCTTTCTCGATCGCATAGTGACTTGTGACGAAAAATAGATTATGTGCGACAACCGCAAGAGATGAGGACAATGGCTGAATAGCAGTGAAGTCCCCCAAAATGTTTCTAATCCGTCGTCGTTGCATCCCAGGAAGGTGTTGGTCAGTGTGTGTGGTGGTCTGCAACCGATATTATTCATTACAGCTTTCTGAAACAGGGTGAAACCATTAGGGAAATACTTCCACGAACTTGAACAGATGCATCAAAAGTTGAGGCGGGAACATCCAGCATTGGTGAATCACAAAGGCCGTATACTGCTCCTTGACAACGTCAGACCTATGTCCCACATATGGCACTCCAGGAGGTGCATGAATTGTGTTATAAAACTCTGCCTACCACCACATTGACCATATGTCTCACCTACTGACTATCATCTATTCAAACATGTTGACAATTTCTTGCATGAAAAAATGTTTGATAACCAAGCTGAAACTGAAACTGTCTTCCGAGACTTTACTGTCCAGAGCACAAGAGTTTTGTGCAACTGGAATTAATTCCCCTGTTTCACGTTGGCAAAACTGCGTTGCCTCTGACAGATCTTATTTCGAATAATAAGGTTACTTCTACTTCCTGTTCTGCGTCATTGAAACTACCGTATAGTCTGAAAACTGCCATTATGTTCTGAACAACCTAATAAGCTCTGCATCGGCAATTTACACAGATACACATATTCGTGTGTCCGAAGCTTTCTCATCATAGTTGATGTGCCTGCATAAGGCCTAATTAAATTTGCTATGAATTACAGATCCATTGCAAGACATGCAGATAGCTGACACTTTACGTAAAAGCCATGTATAAAACTGTAATTCCGACAAAAATAGAAAATGAAGTAAGCAGTAGTAGATGCAGCATATCTGTTCCCCTCAAGACCTGTTTCAAGGGCTCTACCATTTGTTTTTCTCGCTTGGAATCTGGTGGCTTGATGTAGAACCGTAGCTTTATATTAAATTTTACAGTTTCTATATAACCAAATCTCATGATTTAGAACACTATGAAACCAGTAAAGGCTACTAGTGAGTACTTGTACAGCATCTGATACTGCCGATTTTAAGTAAAAATTTAGATAATCGGTGAGACTGTTTCTGAGTAAATGTTGTAGCCACCAGGATTTTAGGCTTGTAAACCCAATGCTGTACCAACTAAGCTATGGTTACTCCTGTGCCTCCTACCACGTGTGTCCTTATGTGGGGTCCGTTACAATGTGAATCAAGTCTTTCGATATTTTGAATTGCTACAAAATATAATAATGCAAAAAAAAATTATGGGATAATACAGATAATACAGTAAAAAAATTATGGATGTACAATCGACGTATTGCTACAAAGAAAATATGATGTTTTTTAATCATTGAGATGAAACACAGTAAACGCAGAACTAACTTGTTATAATCTGCACACGCAAACTCATTTTATTTACAAATGGCAACATGCTATGTTCGGGGCAAATAGTCCTCAGTATGAAAAGCAATAAAGCAATGAGAAGAATAAAAAATTCTGTAAAATCTGTGATCATCTCCAACTGATAACATCATAGCACACGTGTGTCACACCGGTAAAATGAGGCTATTGCGCAGTTCGTGAGTTATTCTTAACTAATCCTCCTGCAGGGCATGTTACAAATTATGACTGGTCAGTGGAAATGTTTGAAGGGAAGCGACACGTCTTTCGAGCAAAAATCGAAACATGTTCTTTCGGGTTTATATCAGGCGAACATGCAAGTCAGTCCATGAGTTCCAAGCCCTCCTCTTCAAGCCTGTTTGTAACCAGCTGTGCTCTGAATGGGTGCCCGTTATGAACTATAAAGAGGAATAAATCTTCATTCGCCGTAGCTCAAGGAGTGAAAGCGGGTCTCATAATTTCACCTTGGTACCTGATTTCTGCCAAGGAGCCATTCCTGATGATGTGGAAGTCTGTACGACCCCCGATACTTATGCCTCCCCGTACCAGAATTCCCTCTGCAACAAAATGGTACCGTTCCTGTACTTTTTTAAAGGATGGGTAGTTGCGGATTCTTTGCCTATGCCAGATGAGCACTCGTCGTCAATTATTCGGCTATAGACTAAACTTTGACTCATCTGAAAAGAAAACAGATCGCCATTGAGCAACACCACACTTTCTGTGTCCGTATCCCATTCTCTGCGAACTCCGCGCTTTTTTGGAAGAGCAGTTAACGGTCCCCATGTCATAGGTCGTCGTGCATACAGGCCTGAATGATGTAGACGACGTCGCATGGTTTGCGTGGATACAAACTGTCTCATGTCTTCAGAGAATGCCCGTTGCAGTTCTGTAGCAGCATTCTATCGCTGATTCCGACGAGTCATTAAAGAAAAAAACGGTCATCCTTTGGTGTCCTTATTCTTCGACGACTTTGCTCTGGTCACCTAAGCACTGTGCCACAACCTGCTACGTTTGACCAACTTCCATCCTGCCTGTCTCTCTCCAACTAGAATAATCTAGTAAATCCTGCTGAGAAGACATCGTGGAATCACAAGTAATAAGTGCGTTCCGTTTGCGGTGAAATATCGGTGAATCGCCGAACGTTACACTTAAAGCCCATTTTCTCCAATCGCAGTCACGTACGTAAAATTGCATTTTCACTAGGGCATTGTACGGCAGCAACCAATTATTTAGGTGTCTACTGTAACAGGTATGTTAATAACTTCCTGGTTTCGTTTTGAATCTTGCTAGGTGTGCATTATCTCCTAATTTTGTTGAACAGTGTATATTGCTTGTTAAATATGTGGCTGCCGCATTAAGTAGCCACATATCCAACAATCAAGCTAAGTTGCGACTAGATATCCCACCTGACTCCTCAGGATCAACAAATGTCTGTTTAGTCGACTATTCTTACTTTCATTCAGTTTCCTCGGTTCAAATAGCCCTGAGAGTGTTTAGGTCGCCCTAGTGCTTTTGTGTCTTTCGCTGACACAAAGGCTTCACTATCAGAATCACTACGAGTGATATTTAGTAGAGTATGGTAATTTCTTACACTTCGTTGCGTTGGCGGAAACTTCTGTATGTTTAACCTATGTCTTCAGTGCACCAGAAAAACTCCTCTCATGCTAATGGAAGAATCCCTGTTTATTAGCACATATCCCTGCCCATCAGCACGTAATTATGGTTTCCATTCCCCGAAACTTAAATATGTTTGTTCAGAGGAATACGACGGAGCAGAGGAAACATTTATTTCTCTGGGAATCGCATTAAATATCTCTCCTGGGCATGTTAACTTTGGGAAAAATTGTTTCGTTTCCACGAATAGAACGTCTTGTTTAGAAGTAGCTGAGAGAAAAATCTATCAAAAATTTAAAGAAACTTACAAAATGTTTCATAAAAATCAAAATGTTAAAACATTTTAAAGATCCTTCAGTATCTTTCAAAATGTTTTATCATCTTGAAGCCCTGTTTCAGTATGATAAATCCTGTATATACTGTTTTTGAGGAGACTGAAGTGTTTTTAGGAACTGGAGAAAAAAACCTGTTGAAAATCGCTATAATCAAATGAACGATTTTCTAGAAAGCAGCGTACAACTCTGTATAAACAACCGGCCTCTGATAATTTTCTCATTTCAGGAGGGCCAATGACATGCCAGCTGTTCGATTTCAATGAAATACTAGTGCAGTCTAGTATAACAAGAAACAAAATCTGTGGAACAAAAGTGAAATCAGTTTGTTTGTTTTCAAGTTAATGAAATCTCCAAATGTCTTCAGTAAAATTTGTTCCATTTCGAAGAAATTTGAATGATATTTTGAGGCACAGAAAACTATTTTTCTGGATGTTCTGTCTCTAAGAAAATAAATTCTTTTATTCAAGGATTAGTGACACACCGGCAAACGTTTCGGAATTCGCACAATTCACTATTTTCCATATTTACTAATATCCATAAGGATCAGAAAGCTTTTTATTATTTTTGAGAGTTTGCTGGTGTTTCATTTCACTAGAGAGCAAATTATTTCTATGACAGTAGTATATGAAAGACACTCTACTCGTCTCTGTTTAATACCTGTTAAGGTACAACTGTCTTTGGGAAAAAGTAACAAATGTGCAGCTTCAGAGCCCATCACGATAATAACATAAATTCGAAGAATGGAATTTTAAGATTATTTCTATTGCGATTTTTTTTCCAATTTATTGTGCAGTCTATTTTATAACATTTCGTCATAATTTCCAACCTATTTTCCTTTATTTTTCAGATCCACAGAAGAAATTTTTTCCTTATTCATCAGTATAGCTTTCATAGTGGATGCCGGAAGGGACATGTATAAAAGTAATGTGCACATTTTTGTATGTCTTTGCAATATACTTGATTTACCAGTAATAGTTTCTTTTTTTAATTTGTAGTTCTTTCCTATTTAATAATAAATTAAACAGCTGCTTAGTAAAAAATGAAATATTATATCTGAACTTGGCTTGTTTGGTACATATTAGTTAATAATAAATTAAACAGCTGCTTAGTAAAAAATGAAATATTATATCTGAACTTGGCTTGTTTGGTACATATTAGTGTATTAAACTTAAATAACCATTGATTTCAACAAGAAAAACTCACACACGGCATTTTTTGTTTGCAACGTTACATATATTTCGCTTGTGCTTTCTAGGCGTGATCACAAGGCAAGAAGTTTTTACACGCAGAACCATCAATTACACTATGAATGTTTAAACCTTTTCTTTCATCACTACTTGGTTGTCAGATTGTTTCGGTAAAAAGAATTTAAACATTGATAGTGTGATTCATAATTCAATGTGTAAAAACTCTTTTCCTTGTGATCATTGCTGGAAAGTGTAGGCAAAACATGTAAATGCTTTTACTTTCTAAACGTTTTTGCTGACAAAGTAAATGCTATTACTCTCTAAACGTTTTTTACATATACTGCTTTAAATAAAATAAAAGACACAATTCACAAGTCTTTTTTAATAGGCTTTATTACTTCCACATGTTGCTTCACCTTTCAAATACAATTAAATAAAATAAAAGGCACAGTCACAAGTCTTTTTAATAGGCTTTATTACTTCCACAGGTTGTAGGTT
>AZMS01S00056267.1:199693-210539 GCA_000661875.1 Acanthoscurria geniculata | reverse complement strand
TTCAGTGAAGCTATCTTTCCCATTATTCCCATCGCTGTGGTTTGCTTTTTATAGTCAGATATTTTAACACCAACTCTGCAGCCGTGAGGATTTCGAAGGAAACGTCCTTTCGATTTTATCCGACAGGTGGCGTTGCAAAGTCCAGGGAGACAGCACTTCTGCCAAATATAGATGCAACTTCCTGTTAAAGACCCCATTGAATACCAATATAAAGATTACAATATTTGTGAGGGAAACTGCTCCTGTGTTTTTGTCTTGTCTTGCTTTGCTTCACTGGATTAAAAGCGGTGAAACCCACAAATATTGGAATCTGCATATTTGTATTCAATGGGGTCTTTAACAGGAAGTTGCATCTAAATTTGGCCGAAGTGCTGTCTGCCTGGACTTTGCAACGCCACCTGTCGGATAAAATCGAAAGGACGTTTCCTTCAAAACCCACCGCTGCAAAGTTGGTATTAAAATATCTGACTATAAAAAGTAAACCACAGCGATGAGAAGAATGGGAAAGATAGCTTCACTGAAGAAGAATGGTATTTCCCGAAACTGTACTGTTTGGAGCAGTTTCCCAAGTTTTTCAATTTCTGTGTGTTTAACTTGCTGTGCTTGATTAGTACGTTATGGGACCTTTTTCAACTTTCTGTTCTCGCGCTGCTTACAGCAACAGAAGTCGTTTTGTAAAAATGAAACAAGATAGAAACATGCACAGTTACTCAGGTGAGGACCATTTTTTGTCTTTCTTAAAGAAATCATTTTCAAGTGCCTTTTCTTCAAGATTACCTTTATTCAAGACTCATCTCAACGCCACGCATGTGACGGGGAAACTCTGTATCTTCGTAGGATGAACATTCACGGGCATAATTAATTACCGAGCATGAAGTGACCTACAAAAATTTGATGAGGCTGATTCTGCCTCTCATAACTTCATGGAATAATCTCTGAGACTGACGTCCGATGTACTTCTTGGCAACTTAAGAACATTAAGCCAGCTGATTAAAACGTATCTTCCCATCGTGTGTCAAGTATACGTTTTAATAATTTCGTAGCAGAGAGTAATAAATTGAAAATGACCCAAGACGCTAGCAAAGTGGATTAATTACAATACATTACAGCTTCATACCCGTAGCATTGTTGTCTCTTGATAAACAAATTGCGCAAATCCCATAAAATTATTGATTCACCACTCGCTTGCTTTTATCTAGGGCTAACTTCTGCAATTTCAGGGAATATTTCATCTCTATTCATAATTGTTAGACCACTGCTGATATTAAGAGAACAAACGAAAACCAAGTATTCGTTGAAATTTCTTAATTTCTATTCATACGGACACGCCCAAATAGACCTTTGAGCCCCACCACAAATTCCCCCTATGTTAATACAAGTACAATGTAACTGATTTTTCAGAGGGCAAATGGATTTAAATAATTACATCGTGAAAATAAATACCATGTCTAGGGAAAATCTAATTGCCCTAATATTAAATTATTCGCTTTCATACAGTGGCATGAGTTTCCAATTAAATGTTAAAGACTATGACAGAAATTCCTTAGTTTAAATGAAGAGCATTAGCACATGAACAAAACCTTGTTTGCAATTCCAATAAGCAGTTCGTTTTATTCAAGTATAGGACTGGGGGAGATTGCACAAGTGACCTTCAGGGATGGGCAAAAGATGGGTTTACACGGAAGCACGAAGCATGTTAGGCAGAGGAAGTACAAATAGCACAAAACAGATAAAAATTTTAAGTAGAATGAGTCCAACGTTGTGCTAAACAAGAACACATGAAGGAATGAGTTATTACATTGACGAAAGCGTTGCGATGAGGCAACATGGAAACTAACTTCTAGTGGGATGCATGATTATCAGTGACGGCCAAATCAATGGCACTCTGGTAATACAATAACAGATTTGCATCTCGTCGACTGTAACATCCTCTAACTTGTTTCTTTTTTTGGCAATATGTATCTATCCATATAATATATATTATGTGTATACGCAATTTACAAATTTACATATACGCTATTTTACAAATTTACATACAACCCATTTAAGGGAATCAAATTGTGCACTAGATTGCATATATACAATGAAGAGCATTTTCTCAAGGTTATTAATAAAATTGTCTGCACAGTTTCTGAGAAATAAAGGTCAAACTACTACCTTAATTATGATTAGAAGCTCTGGAAGGAACCCATCAAAATCGTACAATCTCAAGCACGCTCTGATAAAGGTCTGAGATGAAAATCGTTTTTTGACCCCAGTGAGTTGAACACTTCTGCTTCAATTAACAGAAGTGGTAGACTTTAGCAAAAGTTGTTTCATTTCATTGAATGTGAACCAGTTCCTTTGAGTTGTAGCCATCATGATTCGAACCCGGGACCTTAGATTTGCCAGTAGTATGTACTACCACCTATGCCATGGCTAGCCATGTGCTCCTATAACACGTGACCTTAAGTCCTTAAGTGGGGTCAGTTACGTCTTTTCCCTTCGTCTTTTTTTTTTTTCAAATGAAAGCTCCTTATCACAGATCTTTCCTGCTGCCAGATCTCCGGCTGAACCTTAGATTTGCAAACACAATGGTTTAACAAGTAAGTTATGACTACTTATGTGCTCCCTATCAGACATAGCTGAAAGTGAGTTCCGTTACAGAGCTCAGTTTCCATGAATCAAGTATTTTGGTTTCAATGAGAAACGTTGGGCACTTTAAACACAGACAAATGTTTCAATGTTTCCCACTGAAAACAGAAACACTGGACGGTCTAGATTTTTCTGAATTTCCAAATCTCTTCATCACAGATCTTCGCTGAGGCCAAATCTCCAGCCAGTCATCGCCAAATCTGTATACTTTGGGTAAGTCACATTTGATTTCAGCAAATAAAAATCGATTTTAATGATTATAAAATCTGATCAACATAACCGAATGAAAAATATGTTCGATTTTGGTATGAAAATTGTCAAAAAGTTTCAGAAAATAAACGTTGACACCACGCTCCTTTTTCTAAAGCTTAGTTTCACCAAAATTCCATAATCCACAAACCATTCTTCAGATTGTGGATTCCTTTAGAATCTGACAACAAAACTAAAAAAAAAACACATTGAGATGAAGGATGTTGAGCTCAGCAACGCGCGAACGAATGGGACGAAAGACATTTTGTACCGTATGGTGTTGTCGCGCATAACATCCATGACGCAAGCTTTATCTACACACAGGGGGTCTGTCACACTTCAAGAACCGTCCGCAAGCTCTGTTCGATGCTTTTTCTGCAGTAAATCATCTCCGCTCGCCGCACGTTGTTTTGACTTCCCTGGACCTTAGCCCACAGACATCAGAGAGTGCGATGATGATACCAAGAACGCAGGCACTGGAGTGATGGCTGGAAGCGTATAGTATTTTCCGACGAATAAGAGTTCAATATAATGCACCACGACGGACGAATCCTTGCACCCAGACACCGTGGTGAAGGGCTATTGGAGTCATGCTGGAGTGAAGGGCTGCTGGTCCCAACACGAAGCGTTATGACGTGGTGCCTGAGTTCTTGGTACCATCATCGCAGATACTAAGAGCGCAGTCGCCACATCTTAACACTACTGGTACAGGAACGCAGGCACAACATCATAAGGCCGCTGGTCCCGACACGGAGCGTTAAGATGTCAAGTGCAGTTGGGTTCCATTCACGATCCCACCACATGCGCGTTCCAGGTACTATGAACAATCAGCAATGCACAGCAGATGTTTTGTGGTTGAAGTGGAACCGTATCTCCTGAAGGTCTGGGTGCCATCTTTCTGGAGCACAATGGCTGACCACGTGTTGCGCGGAACTTGTATATTTCGTGGATGCCCCACATGTATCTCTTCTTCCTTGTCCAGCACGATGTCAAGATCTTTCACCCATAGACCAGTTCTGATATATGGCTGCACGACAACTGGCCGGGCAGGTCTGGCCGACAGTTACCGCAAATAAACTTTGCGTACGCACAGAGGAAACATGACATTCCTCACAGAAACATCCAGCATCCCTTCTAGTCGATGCCATGCCGTGTATAAACCACTTTAGGCACTCATTGTGAACTCCCTAATAATTGAGCATTGTGTCTGCTTCATCAGTCATCAGTCGGTCATTCCGTTCACTTATATCTTGTATCATAAGTAATGTGTCATTTAAATCACACTTCAACATCAGTAGAAAAGAGACATTCTGAGGCAAACCACCTAACGACCCCATCCTTTGACTCAAAAACCCACACGACATAACACAGGATAGAAGGATTAATATGCATTACTTGAAATGGAACGGATTAGTGTGAACAGCGTGAAGTATCCAGCAGCTCAAGTGTACTAGTAGAACAAAACAGCTGCTTACCTTGAGAGTAAGATTCTTCATACACAATGCCCAGAAGATGTGACAGTTTCAATACGGTGCGTGGTGAGTCAAAGCAGCAATACAAATCCAATACATCTTCGTAATACTCCCGATCAGGTTATTTAGGAATCCAGGGGAATTCTTTCCCATTCCTCTGTGATGGCAATCTTCTGTTCAAGTGCTAACTGTGGTTCAGGTTTACTCTGGTAAAAACGCCTCCCGGTGGCTTCCCAGGTCTGTTGAGTAAGTTTGAGGTGCAGGGAGTACTGAGGTCACTGCACTCACGGGATGTGCTCACAACTCCTCCCTGTAAGATGATTCATTGTGAATAAAGTCTGGTCCAACAGCACTAGAAAAAATAATCACATTAGCTGTTTGTACCTCATGACAATATTTGTCACTTGTAACCGAATGCCCTGCAACACACATGCAGCGGTGGTATACAATCGATCATATAAAATACCTACATTATGATAGCAGGTCCATATAACTGTCCCCTTCATGGATGTTTTTCTGTGATAATTGATTTCGCGCGTTCTCTGTCCACACCAATTAATGCTCATAATCACTGTATACTCTTAACAGTGATTCGTATAAGAACATAACCTTGGCCACCTGTCACAGTCCCAGTTTTTCTGTTCCCAACACCACGTTAATCTAACAAGCCGTTGACAGACGGGAAGTGGTACTCATCTGACTCGTTTTCTGAGCATATGAACAGCCAGCAATCATTCGACGAGATACCGTTCGTACGAAAACGTGTGCTCTCGTAGAATCTGCAAGGTCGGTAGTCATCCGATGAGATGTCTCATTTCTGTTGTTTTTCGCCAAAAGCATTAGGTGGTTGTCAGAAGGTGTTGTCCTATCGTGGCGCTGTGGTTCCTCTTGGACCACCTCCTGCATACTGATGGCTATTCTTCAGAACTGGGTGGCCGTTTTTCAGCCAACACATTTTTCAGCCGACACATTTAGCTACATTCACTGCCTTTGCTGTCTGGATGACGGTTCGACGAACCTCCAGCTGTCCTATTGTTCGTCCACAGTCATTTGACTTCAAATGATGTGGTTGAGACGTTCGGAACAGTACTGTACCACAACAATAACTATAACCCACATCCTCAGTACGTGGATCTCGAAGAAGGTGGTTCGACCAAATAACTCACTGCCATAGACTGCTCACATACCTCTGGGGACAGCGTAACTTTTGGCTCACAATTACTTCTCGTGTTGGTGGATGATTGGATTCATTCAGCAGCAGACTCCGTACATTTATTCCCCGAGATCAAAGTCTGTGAGGCACTTTAATTGTTATCCCCTAGCACTTCTCAAGCAGTTTAGATGCGTTGAAAACACTTAGCAAAATTACAAAAATCCACGAATTTGCGTTAGAAATCAAAAGTCTATGTAGTCGCACCAAGGAATAAGGTGACAAGGGAGTAAACCGCGTCGAACGTATCCCCGGTGAAGACTAAATTTAGGTAACGATATGGAATAGCCACTCCCTATATGAAAAGTTAAGCAATAAATGCAATTATAATTTGTCAGAAATTTTTAATTGGTGACAGATCTGGGCTAAAGGCACCCCAGTCTAACACTCTCACTCGATGATCATGCAGCTATGCTGTTGTAACACGTGCAGAATGCAGATTGGAGTTATATTGCTCAAATAAGCAGAGACGTCTTTCGAACAGATGTCGACTAAGATATGGATATTTGAATATATACTGCAGTGTTAATGATGTCATCGTACATGAGCAAGATACCCTTGTCATGGACACTAAGACACCCCCAAACCCATGACAGAGGCTGCGTTTTGAGCCGTGTGGTGGTGACAGGAGGGATGGTCCTTTTCATCTTTCGACCGGAGAATCCGACATCAATTATTTCTGTGAACAGAAATAAGAAAAAAGTCGAACAGTGTGAAAAGTCGACTCGTCTAACCACCATACGTTTCCATTGAGCTACGGTCCATTGGAGATAGTCTCGAGCACAGACCAGACTGCTACGTTTCTGGATGATGTTGGTAAACAGCCTTCTCGGAACATAATATAGCTTTAAATTGCATTTATAGATATATTGTTTCGAAAGGTGTTTATTGATAACGGCTTCCAGAAGTATGCCCATGTGACTATTTCAGTTGCAGAAGCACGTCGGTTTTTTACGCAATGCCTTTTTAAGGCTGTCAGATTACTAGACTGTACTGGCTTAGGATACTTTACGTACGGAAATTTCGAAGAAACCCTGTATCTCTCATCACGCACAACAAATGTCGAAAGATGTAAGTTCATGGTAATCGCGCGTTGAGGAAAGTTGTTCTTTAACTGTTGGAAAACTCGCAAACTTAGTTCTTCACAGAAAAGCGAACCTCGACCGATCGTCGGTTGTACATGACTGCCCTGCTGCGAACGTAAACCACATACTTCAGTAGTACACGTGTTCACGACTTTTGGCGAACATTCGACTTCTCTTCGTACCGCATTGCATGAACTAAATTTGCATAAACTTTGTGTTGACGTAAATAAATTACCAAGTACATAAAGTATCTATGGGAAAACATTATATTCATTGTCATTTTATTATTTCCACTTTAACCCCAATCACAGCGGTGGTTGAAGCGGGGGTCAAATCCTTTATTTTCTGGATTTGTCTAGCTTCTATCTTGCTTATTTTCCAATTCACAACCCCGTGGATTTGGCTACCTTTCATCTTGCATATTTTATTTAAAAAACACAAAAGAATGGACTACAAAAATCCATGAAAAGCGATCTACTTCATATAAGAAAATTTTATAGGACCTAAAGTGTTTTCCAGAGTGTTTGCAGAAACATCTCTGGAATGTCCAATGAACTCCATAATACGACATTGCCGACAAAGCCTTTGTCATTAAACATATGCTAAGGTTGCTGTAAATTTATGAAGTTCCTTAATAAAAGCCGATTTGGAAGATAGTGAAAGTAGTCGTCTGCTTTGTGAATATTATTTTCTGTGTTAAACATCTCTGCAATGTTTCTATAAACATATGTTTTTTTGTTTTTTTTTAATTTTATATTATCCTCCAAAACTTATGTGGACACCAAGTGCCGGAAAATGAACCATCAATAGTACTCACCTTAACAATATCCTGGTCCTCCGACGACTGCATTCACACGCTGTGCTCTGTTGGGAAGACTTTCCGTCGAAGCACGTTATAGCTCGACCAGAATAGCTTTATATTTTTTCATCAAAGCATCAGTACCCAAATCTCCTACTAGGGTCGTAGGAGATTTCGGGTGCTGTGCTCTCATTCGCACAGGACGGTCCAGCCCAGATATGTTCAATGGGGTTAAAGTCAGGCTTTTCTTCTGGAAGTTAACCTACGCACAGTCATTTCTTCATAACGTGAAGAAATCGACATGGTTGTGTGCCAATATGCGTTGCTGCCTCAACGGAAACAAGTGTCAGAATGTAGCGGAACCAGGCATTCGTTTCTCCAAAAATCTCTCTACGACTTCCCTGTGGCTCAGAGCACTGGGTAAGAGGCATTCTCCAGTCTATCTCCCATTGAAAAGAGGTAAAACGTGATTTGTCGCTCCAGAACAGAGTTTTTCATTACCTCCATACTAGTTATATCATTCCTTGAAACATGGCAGCCGAGCAACTCGAAGGCACTTTGTGGTTTAGCTTCTAAGGGGCCACCCAACTGTTAAAGCCATATCTTTGTAACTGTATACGTATCTCTGTACGTAGCGTATTGGTACAGAGGTTAACACTCGTAACCTCCATAGACGCAGGACTGAGGTTCTGCAAAGATGTCTCCCTGTTTTAGGTATTACTATTCGTATCACTCTTCAATCCCATATGTTGCCTTTCCGTGGTTGTCACCAGTGATTTGGCATGGTTGAGACGCTCGGAAGTTGCAGGGATGAGATGCCTAATATATGCAAAACCTCTGGAAAGCATACGCAAACCAACTGCATACCTCTGGAAATCGCTGAGTTCCGCTATCGAAGTCGTAATGTCTATGAATATCTCCTATTCTCACAGCTAGCACCTTTTATAAACGTGTAATTAAGAGGAAGCAGTCACGTGTGTAACTGGCAAATCTAATTCCCCCACGTGTCACCTACTGTCTGCAAAGTGTTTGGAAGGTTGTGTTGGAACGGTTCAAAGAGAAGAGGCCAACTGAAATACCGAAACAAAAGCTAGGATGTTGCAATGGATATCCCTGGTTACTGAACCACGAGGCACAAATTCGAACCCTCCTGCTTTCTAATATGAGATGGAAAATCTGGCAGCGAATGTCCCTGAGAGCTTCAAAATGCACAAAGATAGAGACATGGAGATGGATTTCTCAGTGTCTTTCCTAACTGTAACCTCCTCTGGTGACGCACAAAGGCAAATTTGCTTAGAGAAAAATAAAGTTATAATTTCGTTGTTCAAATGCAACTGTCGTTTATCGCCAACCTCTAACTTTTTGTCAGGCTAATATTGCAAAACAGCCTACAAACAGTCTTAGTCAACAAAAATACGATCAAGCGTTGCCCATTAATGGATTGACTACATGAGGCCTGCCAACAGTTGTGGTGTTATTCGGGTTCATTTAGTTGCTCAGCTCGATTGCAGTCAGTCATCGTGTGAGTGTTGAAACTTTTTAAAGTGGGAACTGCATAGTGTTCAGACTATGGCAGACTGAACAAAGCAAACAGTAAACTATACTTACCTCTGTAAGGGAAGACAGGGAAGAGCACATCTCTCCTTTCGTTATCTTTTCCAGAAAACGAAAGGAGAGGCGTACTTATCTCCCCTTTCGTTTTCTGGAAGCAGCAACGTCTTCTCTTAACGCGAAGTATGAGTTCTAGAAATTGTTCATATATTGGTTCTAGTGAATCCATGTATGAACAATTTCTAGAACCTTTCTGAAAAATTCATTTGTCAATAATCCTCAAAAGCGAAGAGTCAAAGTTTGGTGCTAAGTCACAGAGCTCCTTGTTTTTCTTTGTTGAAAATAATAACTTCTTAGTCACATAATCCATTGCCATGCTTTAGATTCTAGAGGATGAGTCAAAAGTCCCTGGACACGCTTTTATTTCAGAAAAGTTGTGACGTGGTTCCCCTTTGCCGTCATTGGGTGACTGCGTCACCAGTCTTAGCCGCAACCTTAACAGTTTCTTAATATATAATGTGCTGCGTACCAATGTTAAAAAGAACTTAGCATTAACGTAACAATCGTATATAATGGAGTGAGCCATAAGGAGTTTGTCTGAGCATGAATAAAAGTCTTTAGTCTCTGATTTGTCTATGTCTTATTCGTTAAAATGTTAAGATTCTGATTCCTTCAAGTTTAGATCTTACACTTGGTAAATTAAGTTATCACCTCTTTGGTAGCTTTCAGTTAGAACGTCCTTACATTTTTGGCGCCTGATATTCAGCGGGCTCTCTTTTTTAATTCTTTGGTCGGTCCGTATCGGCGTATGTTTTCTTCAGTTCCTCGTCGTCGTTTTTCTGAACTTCAGATGTCTTCCACTTCGGAACCCACTGATGTCTTCTCAATTTCCGCAACATTTTGTTCCGGTAAAAGGTTCCACAGTGTACTCTGGCCAGAGGGATTCTTATAGTTTACTTCAGGATTTGGAGGGGATCATTTTGATTTATATGATATTCCTGATTGCTTCAAGATGCAAATTTTTGGAACATGTCTGGTTGATGCAGCTAAGATTTGGTATCGTCATTGGCGGTCGGAGCATTCTCTCCACTTTAGTTTCTTATGCTGACTTCAAACAACAATTCTTAGACATTTTTCCTTTAAGCCTAACAAAAGGAAGCATTGCAGCGCAGCTGTTCGCTAGGAAGCAGCGACGTCAGGAAGCCGCTGTTCCTTTCGCCTTCGAAACTATCCGTCTTTTTCAATTGAGGTTATCCTGCATACACTTATCGACCAGATGCTCCCTGAGATACAGGACTTTTTAGAGTTACGGTCCCCAACTTCTACACACCGCTGCCTTCAACTTATCAGTCGCTTTGATGACAACCATCAACGGTACGATCAAAGTGCGTACGTTTCGCATCATCGTCGGGATTATAACAGCCCTCAGGAGCACGGACAGCTTGCTATGCCTAGACCTCGGACTCCTGTGATACATAATTCCTCGTGGCCTCGTCAAAATCATCAAGAAAATAATGTTCGTCCACGACAACCTGTAAATACTCAAGGTAGGTGGTTTCCAAGTAATAATCAACCAAATAGGTTTAGACCTCCGTGCAATGGTGTGAATTCACCACCAAGAAGAAATTCATTAACATATATTAATAGACGTCCTTTAAACTAAAACAGGGGTCCGTCAAAGGATCGGACATATCTCCTGTAAATGATAATACAGATCCTAAATTGTTGTCACTAACTCTTACGACACCAAAGATACCAAACCTAATAGTGACAACATAAATAATGTTGTTACGCAGTATTAGATACATGTGCATCACTGAGTGTGTTAACTGAACAATTTTATAAT